>JAVJIF010004417.1:0-157759 GCA_038442645.1 Agave tequilana | reverse complement strand
TGATATTTATTCATAAATCGATAGAAAAATGTGATGTTATAATGCAGAATTATAGACTAATCACACCCCCACACTTATCTTTTTGCTCGTCCTGAGCAAAACAAAAAGGATAAACTATACTACAAATGTTATTACACCACTTTCGCAAGTGACGCGATTACACTGAGCGTGTGCAACAAGCCGTTAAACCTCTAGGTTACCCCTAGAGAAGGAGTCTTGTCTCCTGAGAGTTTTAAACAGATTGCACCCATAAAATCCATAAGAATGAAAAAAAGTTAGTGTTTTAAAAAACATATTTTTAAAGAGAGACAAGTTTTCAAATATTTTTGCGAAAATATAAGCGATTTAAGATCATAAGTGCACCAAAATATTTTTCCTTAAACTTAGTCAATATGCAAGATCTTGTCATCAATTAGGTAAGAATTCAAAACTGGATTGAATATTTCATCTTTCATAAATCTAGAAAATCTGCACTTTGTGATAGTGAAAATTTCTGGGATTTCAACTCTAATCATTAAGCCATTTATATATATATATATATATATTATATTATATATATATATTATATATATATAATATATATATACATTTCTTTTTCTCTTTTTTTTTCTTCCCTTAGCTTTCTTAGGCTTTCTAGTTCATCTGGGTAGTGAGCCTTTAACCGATGACTCTCAGACCGGACAGTCTTAGGACACTTATCTCATGTATTGTTCTCAATGCGTCGTAAATGTATGTATGCATGAAACAAATAGAGAGGGAAGAAAAAATCACCTAAAGGTGGTGGTTCCGGTGGTGGTTTGATTGGTCTACGAAATGTGACCCAATCTAATTTGCGTGAAATCCGGAGGAACTCACTAGAAGCCTCTATAATATAACCCATTATTATGATGGATATAAGAATTATTTTTATTATAAAATTTACCCCATCTAATTTCAAATTTAAAATAATTTCAGAGTCAATTTTATCAACACCCTTGTCCCAAAATGGAGTGTGAAAAGATGGAATATTTGATTTGGACTCAGGAAGTACATGAATTAATACTGACTTAGAAATTTGCCTTAAGTTAAGTAAAGGTTTAAGAGTCAAAATTGGTTTAGAAAAAGGGTCCAAACAAGAAGTTGAAATTCAAATCCGCATTCATTTTCCCACAATGAAATGTGACTTTCTGAGATAGGTGATTCAAGTTTAAGAATGACAAGTATGGGAACAAAACTGACTCTAAAATGTTGCTCAAGTTGGGTAACAAAACAAGAGTCAATATTGATTTAGGAATTTGAACTGGATCACAAATTTTAGGATCGAAGTCACATTCTTTATTGAGTTCAATTTCATAAAAATGAGAACTTGCTAATTGTCAATGAGACTTTCAAAAGTATGAAATTGGGCAAGTTCAATTTGATGATCATAAAAGATTGGTGATTCAATTTCACGATGGATGGCACAGGATCCTAATTTTGACTCGGGAATAGGATTGAAGTGAGGTAAAGATACCAGAGTCAACATTGAATCAAAAAGTGGAACTGAATTACCAAGTTGAGGTTCAGGATCATATTCATACTCAAGTTCAATTTCAGAAAAAGGATAACTTGCCAAACTATCAATGTGGTTCTCAAAATTCTGATTTTGGTTAAGTTCAAATGGGCGTGCTGAAATTGAATTTTGGTTTCCAAAACAACAGGATGTTGGCCCAAAGGCCCATCACTCTAGTTTGATGATGATCAACTCATGTAGTTATGTTTACTAATGATCTTGTGTTTAATTAGTGACAGATTTGTTATCAAGATCTTAGTAGGTGTGGAGCTTCAACAAAGGATTTTAAGACAAGTTTTGGAGCTAGCACCGGTTGATTCACGAGCCTATGCATCAAGACCACATCAAGTACTCAAGAGGAGTCGAGCTCGTTGGATTGCATTTGGACCAAGTCAAGATGATGAGAAGACTTCAAGGGAAGACTTCAAGATCAAGGCTTGTGTCTAGGTATAAGATTTTTGTTTTTAGATAAAATATAAAGGATAGAGTAGTTGGTGGATTGCTCAAGTACATATACACACACACTCTTGATTTAGTTTTTCATAAAAGATTTTTAGTTTAGAAAAGATTTTTCTTTGTGACAAAATACTATTTGGTTTTTGGTATTCATGTTTACATCTTTCAACCAAAACCAAGTTTATGCTTATTGTCAAAAACATAGATATTTCATCTTGATTGTGTAGTGGATCATATCCATACACACTATGCTTTAAAAGTATATCTTGTTTTTGTATTTGATGAAGATTTGGAAAAACATGTTTTGAAAAAATATTGTTTTGAAAAACAGTTTTTATCATGAGCCAAATATTTCCAAGTTACAAAAATAGTCCAATCTTTTATAACATGCCTTGATTTTGTGCAAGCATGTTTGTATATCAAAGTATATTGGTTAAACTATTTTTGTAGATTTTTTATGTATTTTTTGGGATTTTATGTGAACCAAAAGACTTAGTTTTAAATCCCAGAAAAACTGTTTTCAGGCTTCAGATAGTCGACTTACTATCTTGCTAGTCGACTAACTCTGAAGTCGGTCGACCGGCTCGGTCGACCGACGTGCACGCCTTGACCTGGCAGATGGCCGGTCTGCCGGCCTAGTCGACCGGAACTGAGAGCAGTGCTCTCTGTTCTTTTGGGTCGACCGGGCGGTCGACCGGAGACTCCAACGGTCTGATTTTTGACCGTTGACAGTCGACCGAGCGATCAACCGACAGGTCTGACAGACCCCAACGACTAGTTTTTGACAGCCTATAAATTTGGGGGTTTGGTCATTGTTTTCAATAAGATTTTGGAGAAGTTTTAGAGCCAGTTTTTCCTACTCTTTTCAGAGGTTTTTCTCCACAAAATTGAGGGCAAATATTTCCAATCAAAAGGAAAGTTTTATCAAGAGTGTAAAAGAGAATTTCTTGAGTTTTCCTCCACCATCTCTTTCCTTGTTTTTCTCACAAACACTTGAGCAACCCATTGAGCTATTCATTCTATAGGAGTGTTTTTGTGAGAGGATTTTAGGTGATCAAGAGTTATGATCACCAAAGTTCATCATTTGTTCCTTTGAGGAGGCGGACGGTTGTGTTCGCATTGTTTCGGGTCCTAGTGTGGACTCGGTGTTTCGGTTTCGGGTGCGAACTCCATTGTTTGAGGTGCGGCCTCGGCGAGCCGGTGGGCTTGTGTGTGTACGGACTAGGGAGTCCGAGAGTTGTAGGTGTTGCGGCACTGGGTGATCCATTGGGATCGATTATAGTGGAAATCCTTCGTGTGTCGAAGGCGGGGATGTAGAGCAAGGGTGCTCGAACCTCGAAACAAATCCCTTGTGCTTGCGATTGCTCACTCTCTCTCTCTCTTTATCTCTTGTTTATATCTTGCATTCCTTTATTGTGTTTATCTTTATATGCATGATATACTTGTGTGCTCATATTGATATACTTGCTTGGGTTTGTTTGCTAACACTTGTATTCAACCAAGAGAGCCAACGCGGCACCTCAACCCATTCAAGGGGAATCTAGAGGAGTTTGTCCAGAGCTCTTCACGGGGAATTCGGCAACACTCTTGTGTTATACGTGGTGTTTAGTTAAAATAATTTGTTAAGGTCATAATTGCTTTTAGCTTCCGCATTATTTGGCATTAAGTGACCATTAGATTTGCCATCACCTATTCACCCCCCTCTAGGTGAACCTTCACATGAGTCCTGGGTCACATCAATAGAGTCAGAGATATTTGAATTGGTCAAAGGTTAATAAGATAGAGTTTTCTTATTCCTGTAAATGTTAACCAACTGACTCAATTGTGTTTTCAACCTATTGATAGACTGTGTAGAAGATTTTTAAAATTGTTGTACGGATTACTGCAAGATTTCTATACTCTTTTCTAGATATGATGTTTCTTCAAGTGGATGCTCTAGAAAAGGAGTGTAGGGATCTTGGTTTTCAAAACAACAAGAATCCTGGGTTAAATCGATAGAATGTGGATTGATCAAAGGTTGATAAGAGAGAGTATCCTTATTTATAAATGTTGACCAATTGATTCAATTATATTTCTAGCCTATCGATAGACTGAGAAGAAGATTTTTGAAATTATAGCACGGACTTCTGCAAGATTTTTATACTTTTTTCTAGATGTGATGTTTTTTCAAGTGGATGTCCAGAAAGAGAGTGTAGGAATCTTTGTTTTGAAAAGATAGTGAAGATTGTGAGTCCAACATGTTTTGAGATTGAAGCTCAGACTCACGAAAGCACTCCATACTCATTTTCAGGGCAGATGGTTGATCATTTTGAATAGGTGAAACTGAGTATGAATCATGAAAATATTGTTGAATGGTGAATTGAGCTTCTTTTGTTGGGACTCAAGCATTGCTTGTACAGCTTCTATACTTTTTTCTAACGCAGATTATTCTTCAATTGGTGGTTCTAGAAAAGAAGTATAGGAAGCAAATTGGAGAAGCAAAATTAGGGAATAGTGTAACGCCCCGATCCTAAAGATACGGAGACGTTATGGTGATGCATATACGCGAGGAAAATACCCCACATATATACGCTAAGCCTAAAGTAACCTGAACAAGCTATAAATCTAAGATCAATCACTAATCACTGCAATATCTCATATAAATATCCATGCATGATATCACATGAACAGTACTGGAATAGAGAGTGGATCTGATATGCATGAATCAAGAAACATATAGAAACAGGAATAAAAGAGGTAAGAATACCAGAATAAAAGGGAGAGGCCCAAGCTCCTCGCAAGGCGTACATCTCAATGAAGACCTGCACAATAGAAACAAACGTCCAATATCTGGACGTGCAAATCCAGGGTCGTCAGAACGCGACCATGGTGAGTGTGTGTAAAGGGGAAAGAGCTCGTGCAGAAGAACAATGTGCATAAATAGTAATCAAAACAACTGCAGATATAAGAGACCATATAACAAATAAATAACAGAACTGTAATAAACATGATAACAACATGAATGAAGATAGGCAATAACTGATCAATAGTAAGCAAGCAACTGATGTCACAATAGGTAACCTATCACATGTCATTAGGCTGGTATCCAAGTCTGGTCACAAGTCTGGTCTTGGTTATAATAATCTGGTCCTGGTTACAATCATGTATACAGTCATGTGATTATAGTCGGTCACAATATGCTATAAACAATTTATTATCATTTATTATGTCAGCGAACACCAATTGCCACATGCAGTAGACGCATCCCATACTACGCCTACCACACGTGTCAATCAGGGTCCTAAGTTATTGAAATTAGTGGAAGAGACATTGTCTATGCTTTAGGTGGATTCCGTACATACCCGGAACCACGGCCCAATCACCTGGTGCTGAACCAGGTCCTACCGCTAGGTAGTTAATAACAATAACAATAACAATGTGTCAATAACAATGATAATATGAACAATACGGGATGTCAGTCATCCCCCGGAACCCTGCAGTGGAACTGTATCTCGGCTGCGCAACCTGTATCCTAGGTCCACCCAAAATACAGACGCTGTCTCCTCCATCAATTTCCCCAATCCCAGTGTAAGTTGTCAATTTACATTATTATTTATAACAATCAATATCCATGTCATTTCGATTACTGGGACGATACAGTAACAGTAACAATATCAATGTAACAATGACAATGTGAACAATATTACCGTATAAACGGTAGAACAATAGAACAATGTATATGTTACGGTCCGACAATATTTTCCCAGTAACTTTCAATAACATGAATCAATACAACAATAGAATTTGATACTACTCAATAGCTAGTCTCATCTGGAACTGATCAATATCCTATATGCCTGTACTGCATATAACAATAGCCGATTTGTCTACTCATAGTCTCAATAGTCATCATGAACTTAATCTCCAGATTGTCAAGTATCGATCCAGGTCAAGGTATCTAATATGACAAGCCATCACCAATATATGTGTAACTCAGTAACTGAAATAACAAATGTTCTGACACATCTATTCAGATCTCCACACTCCAGTCTGATCAAAGTCATCACACCCTTTCGCTTCTATCAAGGTCAAACATAAGGTCCTAATGATTGGTCACATATTAGATGTATATGTATAAGATCTATCCAGTCAGGTCAATTCAATGAATGCCTATTCCCCCACACTATGTTCATCCAACTATAACCAAGATCAGGTCCAGCCAAACACATATTTCTCAACTCAAGGTCAGTTCCACTCCATTCAAGTCTACTGACAAGTCTAATTCCAAGATCCTTTCTTTTAACAAGGAGTTTTCTATTTAACCAACCATCAATATTAAATTAACATCCATCTAGTCCATGTCCAACAAGACAGAATCAAGTCTGATGATAATCAAGTCTGATAATAACTCATACAACTATCCACTTTCTAACTATGATCATAACTAATGATCATCAAGTATCATTACACATCGAGTAATCTGATACAGTAACTGTCGTTCCAACATATATCCATAATCAGGACTTAGTCCTCTCACTCCATCAGTCTACTCTGAAATCATAAGTCTTCACAATTTCCTCTTCTATTAAGATCAATCATGATATTCCCAACACTCGGCAATATGACATGTACAAGCATCTAAGATCTATTATATCAAGTCATTACCACCGATATCCATCCCCTGAAGTCACATACATCCATCTATAGTCATCACATAATCCATGGGTGAAGTCCCAATCCAATAAAGGAACTACACACAGCTGACAGACTAACAGTAGTCGACTGGGGGAAGTGTAGTCGACTAATCAAGGGGACCAAGTCGACTACACAAGGCCAAGTCAACTATCTAGGAAGGGCAAGTCGACTGACAGGGAAACAGAGGCTACACCTTTCCAGGAATACCAAGTTAGTCGACTTGAGTTAGGGTGTAGTCGACTAATCAACTTATTAGTCGACTAATAAAAATGGCAAGTCGACTAACAGGTGATTACAGTCAGAAAACAGAGAGTGCACAGCCATTCTGGAAGGGGCCTAGTCGACTACAAGGAATTGGTTAGTCGACTAATAAGGGTATTAGTCGGCTAACAGAGTGGGTAAGTCGACTATACAGCCTCTGCCAGCCACTTAAAATCTGAGATACATCTACTTTCCTTCTTATATTCTCCCCAATACTTACATACTCTTCAACATACATGTCTACACTGATAATCTAAGCATTCATATGGTAAATAAAGGATTCCAACATCATAGATATATGTGCATACATATCCCTATACATTCAATCATGGTAACGTAAAGGGATGTCGGTCCACATCCAAACATAACGATCTCCATACATAAACATGTAATCTAAGTATTCTACTCAACAATTACATAACATATAAAATAATAGCTGCAATCACTTAATAAAAGAGAGAAGGAGGAAGAGACACTCACATTGGGTGTCGTTCGCTGCTGTGCGCGTCAAGGGCCGAGTCGCTGCCGCGGTCGCTGTGGTGCCGTTCCTCGATATCGGACTGCATGGGAGGGTGGCCAAGGTGCTGGAGAAGGCCACCGTGTCGGTCTCCGACGACAACCTGGCGTGGATCAGGAGAATTCGCTGCTCGCCTGTTTGTGCTCGGCCCGGACTGCAGTCTGGACTGTTGGGGAAAATTGGGGCCGTGTGTCGCTGTTGGATCCGAACAGTGCGCGCCAAGGGCCTGGGCTGCTGTCCTGCTGTCAGAGGAGGAAGAGAGGCTGCTCGCCTGGAGAAGATTCGGCCTGTTGGTGTTGCCGCTGCTGTAGAAGGGTGGCGCAGCAAGTGAGAGATCCGGACAAGGGCTGTCGTGCTGCTGATCTGTTGCTTGCTGCTGTTGATCTGCTGTTGCTGTTGCTGGTGGGTGCGGCAGCAAGGGGAAGAGATGCGGCTGGATTGTGAAGGAGGATTAGATTAGGAGTGAGATTAGGTTAGGGTTTAGGTTAGGATTTGGTGGAGATTTTGGGGGTTTGTTTAGATAAAATTTGGGTTGTGGGTTTGGATCAAATGGGTAACGGGTTTGAAGATAGAGGTATAAGCTAACGGGTTGGGATCCAAACAGGTTGAGGGTAATATGATAAAGGGTATAGGTTCACTAATGGTTATTGGGTTATAGATCACCAAGTAAATGAGTAATGGGTTTAACAAATGGGCCACCAACGGGATTGGGCTAAGGAGAAAGAAAATTCAATAATATGAACACTAATACTAGTAGTAACAAAATAATAACATCTAATAACAATAATAATAATATGTACTTATACCAAGTGCAATAAATAATAACCAATACATATATACAGTTCAAAAATATTATCACTTACTACTAAAATGGTATTATGGAATAGGGATATTACAAATAGATATTGTGAAAATTGTGAAAATTGTGGACAAGGTAGTTGAAAATTTGACTTGGGGGAGGTGAATCCCCATTGACTCTGTGAAGTGTTGAAATTATTTTAGAAATTATGATTATAAGATTGGGGGTATGGGTTGTATTGATTCGATAAGTCCAACCCGGTATATTTGGTTGGTTCATATTGTAAAAAGTCGGGTTGGAATTATCTGAATCAAATGGGATCAATGTGAAATATGGATTCATATTAGGATTGAAAGAATTATTGTTATTGAATTTCATTTCACAAACAAAAAAGAAAAAGCAAACAACAAATAAAAAGAAATAAAATCAAAACCAAGCTTATATTAGGGTTGACCTAGACCTAGACGACTCCTAACTAGGCGATTACCCTGGGAGGTTGTTATATGAATCTGACCACAAGCTAATCGGTCAGGTGGGGAAAAATACGGTGGGAGGTATCCGTGCGTAAGCAACGGGCCTTAATTACGCCAAACCACAGTATCTTCGAGGCGTAACCTCTTAATCCCCAACCTTAAACACTGATTTCACAAGAGTAAGATTCAAACAAGTTCCACCCTCAGTCAATCTCTTAATGAGTCCGAGATGTCCCTAAAGGTCAACGTCTATCAATTTTTATTAGGGCTTGGGTTGTGTGAGTGAGGAGGTGATTTTTGGGTTAAGGAAGGGTGATGAAATCCCCACCTTATATTGTATTAGGTTTTGTCCTTAATTTCAATTCGTGCAATTGTGCAATATACACAAGAATATAACAAAAAGCAATTAAATCACCCACGTGTTTGTCCTATGCTATATGCAATGCCACATGTACACCTCAGTTCAAATCACAACAATAGAATAAAATATAGTATATTGAAATTGAATTGACATGTGCCTACATGCAAATGTCTAAACCATTTTAAGAGCGTCCAAAATACTGTATTTTAGCTCTTTAGTTTATTGCAGTGTTCAAGTAATCAAAGAAGGAAAGTAATAGTATATTCAACTAGCTATTACAGTATACACAGCCCAACACAATAAGATACACAATTATCACAAAATTATCACGTATCTGCAACAAAAGTCGCGTTTTCACGGCTTTTCTTTAGAAGCTGGGTCCCTGCTTTCTAGAGCAGGGAGATGCAAAGCTAGTGTCTGTTTTGTAATGTTGAGCTCCTATAAAGATTGTTCTGCACACCAAAACAGAGAAGAAAATGTTAACAAAAACGTGAAATAAAAACCATTCCCATCCCCTGTTACGGCGCCAAAAATTTGATCGAAATGAGAGAATAGCATTTTGTTTTAGAAAAATATTGTAAAAAGTGAAAGTGAGATGAAGTTTGGTGTGGTGGTTTTTTGAGAAATTGAAGAGGGAGATTATGAAATTAGGGGGATTGGAAGGAGGAGGAGAAGTATGAGCTTGTGGTGGTGGAGTAGGAGGAGGAATAGGTGGTTATGGTGGAGGAATATGGGGAGATTGAAAATGATGGTGGTGGTCATTTTGAAGGAGGAAGAAGAAGAGGATGTTGGTGAAATTAGAGGAAGTAGGATGGAGGAGGAGATGTGTTGTGATTGAGAAGGAGGAGGAGTTGATTTTGAAGATGTGGAGTAGACTGAGTGGAGAAATGGTGGTGGAGGTGGTTCTTGATTGAGGTGGAGATGGTCGATATGGTGAAGTTGAGAGAGGAGGAAAGTAGATGGGGTTGCTTAGGGGAGAGGATGTTGTCAGAACTGGGGCCGCCATCAGTTAGGGGTCGTCAGCCATGCGCCAGTGTTGGGCTTGGGGTGGTCGTCACCTGGTTAATAGAGGAGAGAAGAGAGAAAGAGAGAGAGATTAGAGAAAGATTAATTAGATGAAGAGGGAGATTTAGGGGATTAGATAGGAAAGAAAAGAAGGGGGAAGGACCCCTGCATTCAGCAAGGGAGATCTACATTGGATTTGGACCCGAACGCGGGTCTGGACCTGCGTTGGGTGGAGAGAGAAAGGGAGGAGAGAGAATTTGTGGGGGAAGATATTTTGGGAGGGAAATTTTGTGTGGAGGAGAAAAAAAGAGAAAAAAAGTAAAGAAAAGGAGAAAAGAAAAAGAAGTGGATGAGAAAAATGAGAAAAGGCAAAAGGGAAAGAAAAAGAAAAATATCCGTATAAAACTCCGGATCTGGGAAAAACCTTGAAAACACCAAAAATGCCAGAAAAATGGAGTAACCCTGAAAGGTCTCGAAAAATTCTCAAATATAGAAAATATATATTAAGGTATATAGTGAAATCGGATTCAAGATATTCAATCTCCTTTTCAAAATAAAAATCCTAAAATCTACCAGCGATACCGGCGACACCAAATTCGGTCAGTTTTTGATAAATTCAAAAAAATCCTCGAAAATGCGTTTATATAGAAAATAATGTTATAAGAAGTAATGTAAAAGCAATTTCTAGAAGTTCAACTCCATTTGTAAACTAAAAATCTGAGAATCAATCGGGGGCGTCGGTCGATACCGATTTTGAAGTTTTGCAATTTAATTCAGAAAATTTTCAAAAATCATAAAAAACCTAAAATATTGGAAAATAATGTTTGAAATCAAAATCGGTTAAATGCTACAGTGGGCATATAAGTGGCCCTGCACTCTGCTCAAGAAAGCAGAGCCCAGAAGCCCTCAGATTTGCTACATTCCTGTGGTAATCTAAGTGAATTACTAACCTGTATTTTTTTTCAAGCTGGCTGAATTGCAAAGCTAAATATCTGTAGCTATTTTATTTTCTTATTAACTCACTGTACATACATTTCTAATTCAACAGTAAAAGATTGATTGTAAATGCTAAAAATAATTTAGACTTTACATTTAGGCACATGTCTATTTCGTTACATTTTCTATTTATTGTTGAAGAGTACTTGAGCCAAGGTATGTGTGCATAGAATTTAGTAAAAGGTTCATTCTTGTATGAATTACTTGAGTGTTACTTTTTCTATATACTTATACACTGCACTAAATTGAATTAAGGGCTTGTCTTATAAACAAGATAAGATGGGGAAGTCATTACCCTCCCTTAGCCTACAAACAATCTCCTCACTCACTAACTCAAGCCTAACTAAAACTGAGTAGACGTTAGCCTTAGAGATATCTCAGACTCAAATAGGAGACTGACCTAAGAGGAAAGTTGATTAAAATTTAATTCTTACCAAATCGGTGTCAAAGATTAGGGATTGATGAGGAAAAACCTCAAAGAACAGTGGTTTGGCATAATTAGGCCCGCTGCTTAGGCACAGATACCTCCCACTGATCTTACCTCTACTTGGCCGATTAACTTGTGATCAGATTCTGCAATATACTCCCCGTGGACAGTCTAATCAGTTAGGAGTCGTTTAGGTTTAAGGTCTACCCCGTTAGATTTTTTATTTTTATTTGTTTGTTTATATATTTATTTTTCTTTTTCTTGTGTGATATGGCTTATAACAATAATTTTTTAATTTTAATAGTAATCCATATTTACACCCCGACCTCTTTTGACTTGGATTGTCAATCTGGCATATCATAACTTTAACCAACCAAGTGTGTCAGATTGGTCTTATCTGAATCAATACATGGCCCAGTTTCGATATTATGAACAAGACTGGAATAATCATCACTACTTTTCACAGAGTTAATGGGGATACGACTCCCTCGAGTCATATTGTTAATCACCATTCCAACATTCAGCCTATAATTTTAGTAGTCATGATTAACCAATAGAAGAAAAATCTGAGGTTATAAAAATATAGAAGCCATGATTGAGTCTCAAGAATAAAAACTGAAAATGATGGACTCACAATTCCACAAGACTCCCAAATTTAAGATCTTTACTCCATGTTCTAAGTCCCACAACAAGAAGAAGAACTTATGGACGCAGATTGGAGTATGGAAAAACTGATTCAGTATGGAAAAACTGATTCAGTCCGAAAATATTTTTTTCTAATCTATCGATAGGTTAGAAGCACAAATGAGTCATTATATCAATATAGTAATAGATAAGAATGAGGAAACTCTATCTAATACATGTTCGACCATTCCCGATTGCCCTAACCATATTGATAGGAACGAAGAATCTTGGTGTCTTGGAGACTTTGATTAAGATTCAATTTCATCACACAAATTTGAACTTGACCAAATCCTAACCTGACCAAATCCTAACCTTGGACAAACTGACAAGTTTTTTATTCAATGAGATTGAACTTGAATGTGAATGTGACCCGATCCCCAACCTTGTGATTTAGTTTCCATCTTCGAATCTATGTTGATTTCGGTATCATTACCCAATTTGGACAAATTTTCAGAGCCAACATTTATTCCTGTATCCATATGTTTAGAAATTGAATCACCACATTTGGATAGTCATATTCCATTAATAGGAGAAGAATGTGAATTTCAATTTTTTGATTTGAACTCAATTCTTGAATCAAAACTAACTCTCGAACCCAAAGTTAATTTTTCTGAGTTAGTAATGGTTCCCGAACCTATCACTCTTGAATCCAAGTCAATTATTCCACCAAGTCACATTCTTTTGTTAGACATAGGTATTGACCATAATGACTCAGTGATGATTTTTCAAGATTGGTCATGTAAATGAAATAAGTTTCATGATAGGATCTTTCATGATCCTATTCATATTGGGGATTGTAATTATGTAAATAGAAAAGCGGTTAATAAAGGTGAGTTCCGTGAACTATCACATTATCTTGATTGGGAAGCAACGCTTGGCCCAGTTCGACCGCTACTGGAACCACCATCTTAAGATAATATTTTCCTTCTCTTTCTTTTTTTTCATGCATCTATGCATTCATTCATACATTGAGGACAATGCATGAGATAGGTGTGAGGGAGGGTTCTAACATAATATAGGTTTTCTTTTTTATTTAAAATAAAAAAAATTAACTTTTCTTTCTTTTAATTTTTTTTGGGAAAAGAGAACAATATTTTGACATATTTTTTGTAAGAAATTAAGTCAATTTTAAGGAATAAGAGAATCATAATTACAATTTCTTATAGTTAGTCAAAATAAAATTAATTGTTTGATTTCTAAAGTTAGGAAGAAAATTAAAAAAAGTAATTTAGTCTTGATTTTTACCTTGATGAAATATGCATGCTTTATACACTCACACTTAGGATTCAAAAACAAAGATTCTTATGCTTTATATATATATAAAGAAATATATATATATATATATATATATATATATTATTTATATCAAAAATTATCTGATTAAGCTCGGTATTTGTGCCTCATAAAACATGAGTATTCATGCCTAAAAGTGGTCCATATAATAAAGTCCTTAGTTCTGTGGCCTTGTTTGCTCGAGTCCTTAAGTCCTTGGGGTGTTTTCTCACCCGGTGCCCTAAGATGGTCTGGTTTGGGAGTAACCAATTAAAGGCTCGTTACAAGGGCAGATTAGAAAGCCTAATAAAATAAAGAAATAATATCATCAAAAATAAAAAATAAATAAATAAGGCATAAGAGTTAGAGTTAAAGAACCCTTAGTTAAAATTTCACGGTCACGATGGTATATGACTTAGGGTAAAGTAATAGACTAGATGAAAAATACAGTTTAACTCCTTACTTTGATTGATAACAAGTTTTTGAATAGAGCCTAAGTTTAGAAATAAAAATTTTGATTTTCCTATACTTATAAATTACCTGAACTCTTACAATAATATTTCAAATATTTTTCTCTTTCAAAATGCTTTTCGAAAATACTAACTCTTAGTTTCTCTTTCTTTATGGATTTTGTGGGCGTAATTCACTAAAAATCCTCACGAGACAAAACTCGTCCTCTAGGAAAAACCTAAAAATTTAACAGTTTGTTACACACACTCAGTGTAATCAAGTGACCTGCGAATGTAGTCTAATAATTTTCTAAGATTAGTTTTGATGTTTTGCTCAAGGGCGAGCAAAATATAAGTGTGGTGGTGTGATCGGTCACCTATATTGCATATATAGGGCGTGTTTGTTTCGCCGCAAAACGCCGCAAAACGCAAGTCGTAAAACTTTTTTTCCATTTTCCGTTGTTTGTTTCGCTGAAAATAAGTTGCAAAATGCAACTCTTCTTTTCCCACTTGCATTTGCTACAGTTAAATTTGTGGTCATGTAAATCTCACTTTTACACTCATATTTTCCCACTTGCAGTTGCTACAGTTAATTTTGTGGTCATGTAACACTCACTTGTAATACACTTACAGTTCAAAACAGTTACTTGATAATCAATATATAATATAATATTATTAAATATTTAATATTTTAAATAGTGTTTAATTTCTTATTTAATTATTTAATTATTTTATATTTTAATCTTTAATTTTTTTATTGTTTTTAATATTGTTTTAATATTTAATATTTTACTATTTTAATTTCATATTTTTATTTAATATTTTATTTAATACTTTATTATTTTATTAATACTTATTCCATTTTTTATTATTTTATTTAGAGTTAATATTTTATTAATATAAAAATATTATACTTTAATATAAAATTACTATATATTTAATTATGTATTTTTTAATATAAAAAATTACTTTATTAATATCATAATATATTTTATTATTATATTAATATTTTATTATGTTAATATTGTAATAATAATTCAGTATAATAATACTATAATGATAATTTATTATTAAATTAGAATTATATTTTACTTTGTTAATTTTATATTTCTATAATATTACAATAATATTATAATAAATTTATATTATAATAATTTTCAAGTATTTTTAATATTATAATATTATAACTATATTTTATTATTTTTGTAAGATTTTTTAATATTTATATTTTATTAGTATTCTTAAAATTATATTAATGTTCTTTAGATTTTCTTAAAATTTTATATTATTTATTTAGTTAATATTTTAGTAATATTTTACTATTTATACTAATATTTTATTAATATTATTGTTATAAATAAAATATTAAGATTATTAATTTTTACCTAAAATTTATTAATACAATTTAATTTGTAATAGTAGATTTAATTTAATAGTATTTATAATATTTAATCACTCCTACAGTTAATTTTGTGGTTAACTTTTCCACTTACACTTTTACATTACCAACCAAACACCGTAAAACGCAATATACTTTACCATTTACACTTTCACTTTATCAACCAAACACCGTAAAACACAATATATTTTTCCATTTACACTTCATTTTATCAACCAAACACCGTAAATCACAATATATTTTCTCTGCTACAGTTTACTTTTTCCATTCTCATTTTACGACTTACGACTTGCGACATTTTGCAACGAAACAAACAGGCCCATAATATCACATTCTCATATTTATTGTCTAATAAATCATGTTTTGTTTAATAAAATGCAGGCCCATTTTCAAGGGAGAAGGAAAAGAAAACGAGCCCAAAGCCCATTCAAATTTTGATTTAATTTAGAATTAAATTCAAATCAAGGATCAAGGCAAATCAGACAAATCAAAAAAAATAAAACCAATTGAACAAGCGGTTAAAATAAATCTTCATCAATCAATTGGTTAAAACTAAAGATCAAAGGAGGTTTCGACAACTCCAGGACTAAAATCTGAAGATCCAACAAGAGATAAAAGGAGATCGAGAAATCAGGGATCAACACCCCCCGATGTTGCCACTTGGCCACACCCTAGCCGCTAAAACATTAATATTTAATATTTTATTATTTTTATTAAATTTTATTTAATACTTTATTATTTTATTAATGTTTATACCAATTTTTAATATTTATTTAGATTTAATATTTTGTTAATATAACAATATTATGCTTTAATATAAAATTATTATATATTTAATTTTTTTATTTTAATATAAATAGTTACATTATTAATATTATATATACTTTATTATTATATTAATATTTTATTATGTTAATATTTTAATAATAATTTATTATAATAAAATTATAATAAAAATTTATTATTAAAATTATAATTATATTTTAATTTGTTAATTTTATATTTTTATAATATTACAATAATATTATAATAATTTTTAAGTATTTTATAATGTTATAACTATATTTTATTATTTTTCTTAAGATTTTTAATATTTATGTTTTATTAGTATTCTTAAAATTTCATTAATGTCCTTTAGATTTTTTAAAATTTAATAATTATTTATTTAGTTAATTTTTAGTAATACTTTACTAATTGTACTAATATTTTATTAATATTATTGTTATAAATGAAATAATAAAATTATTAATATTTTAACTCAAATTTATTAATACAATTTAATTTTCAATAGTAGATTTAATTTAGTAGTATTTATAATATTTAAATCACTGCTACAGTTAATTTTGTGATCAACTTTTTCACTTACACTTTTACATTACCAACCAAATACCGTAAAGCACAATATACTTTCTCATTTACGCTTTCACTTTACCAACCAAGTATCATAAAACACAATATACTTTCTCATTTATACTTTCATTTTACCAACCAACCATTGTAAAACACAATATATTTTCCTGCTATAGTTTACTTTTCCCATTCTTGTTTTACGACTTACGACTTGCAGCCACTTGCAGCAAAATAAACAGGTCCTTAGAGAAGAGAATTGAGTTTTCCCTGAAAGTACCCCTATCGAGGAGTCTCCTTAATATAATTGGTAGAGATAACTTCCTACCCTGTAAATGTTCTTTTCTTAGAGGTAAAGTCCCCTCTCGACTATCATCTCCTTAAATCATTTTTCTATTGTTAAAGCCATTAATCAGTAAATTAGCATATATAATTCTCAGGGTTCTAGGACTAATCCATGAGAAAAAAAAAAAAAAAAAAAATGTGTTTAACCCCGTACATATTTTGCCTAGTATATTCCTTCCCCTTTGCCTTTTCCCCATGCCAACGACCCCTTTGACCTCCTTGATCAGTTCATTATGTCATTAGGTTGTTGTCCCCAAAAAAAGAAATATGGGGGATGGAGTATTTTCATAATCATCATATTTTTCTTTAAAGTAGGTTAAAACTTACTTAATGCAAGCGGACACATATGAGACACGTTAAATATGTAAACATGCAAAAAAAAAAAAAAAAAAAAAAAAGAAGGTTCATAAATTATCCACATATAGCATCAGGTTGTCCACCTTCATTGTCTTGAATGATTTTCCTTTAATAAATCCTTAATAAATCCTTACGCTACTATAGGATTTATTGTTAGTATCAGTCTTGGACTCTTAATATGCTTATTTAACGAGAAATTGTCTTTTTTTCTTTTAAACTCATCATAGTTAGTTTACCTTTTTCTATCACTGCTTTCTTAAAAAAAACCCTAAACTATCACTACTTTCTTAATAATATTTAAGTTAATTTTACCAAAAATGCCATAAATTATCACTATTTTCTCAAAAAATAACTATCAAATTCTCAAAATAATACCATAAACTATCCTTCGAATCCCAAAAAACTACATATTATCAGTCCATTGTCTACACTTCTGTCACATTTTTTTTAATGACCAAACTGTCCCTATTATAATAAGTGTAAAACACGTGTTATCTAATTAAATTTTAATTAAACACTTCTCTTTCTCTCTCTCCTCTCTCTCTCAATCAACTCTAGTGGGTTTCACCTCCACCACCTTCTCTCGTCTCTCTCCTCCTCCTCGTCACGCAATCGCCTCTTCTTCTCAACTCTTTGCATCTCTTCCTCTTCTTCCTTCCACCACCACTTCCAAAAAAATCCTCTCACCTCTATCCCTCCCAAACCCGAACCCATTCCTCCCTCCCCTTTTCGGATGTCAACCCTCTCCCTCGCCTTTCTCACTGCCTCAGGTCCTTCCTTGCCTTCGACCTCCGCGCCGTCATTGCTACCTGAGACGCTGTCGATCACTGATAAACTCACTGGATGTACTCTCACTCCTAAAATTTAACTTCAATTTCAATACTTTATTAAAGAAATTTTTGATTTTGGCCTCTTTTATCATCATACTGTCATTAAAATTTAACGTGTGCCAAACTTGGTGACTTGTTGGCTGTTTGTTTACAGACTGTCGGAGATTGATTTGATTTTTTCTATCGTCAGCCCATTAGTCTGGACCTTGACATCAGGGGTGATGAGGACGAGGTGCACGCCGCGACAGTGGACGACGGGGAGGGACCGTGTGGCGATGACCTGCTGGATGGAGAGGCGGGTGAGGTGGGCCCCCAAGGGCCGGGTCGGAATACTCACAGGCGATGGTAAAGGAGGAATGACCTTTAATTAAAGGGTAAGAGCATTTAGATCTTTTAATTATCATCATTAACGTTGCCACATGCTAAAGTGGGAAAATTATAGTTAGTGGTATTTATTTTGAGAATTTAATAGTTTCAATTTTTTCTGAGAAATCAATGATAGTTTATGGTATTTTTGATAAAATTAGCCTAATATTTAATTGAAAAAATAAAAATAAGGGATTTTCTGTTTACTATATGAGGGGATATATTGAAAATTTTATATTTTTTAGATGGAACAATTACAATGCCAATTTATTTTTCTTATTGACACATGATAGGCTAATTTTTTTCTCTTAGACTGTTGTTTTTCTTATAAATATAATTTTCTGAATTGTTTATCGCAACAATGTTCTCAATAAATGTTCACACTATATTGAGAATAACAAACATATTGAATTGTAAGGTAGAATGTAGATATATTAAACTAAAAATTAGACAAATTTAATTCTATAAGAAAGAGATAAACTGATTTAAAAGACAAAAAATTCATCATAAAATTTAGGTAGGTATAATGAACAAAGAGATAGATAGTTTCATGTAAAGACAAAGACAAATAGTTTTATATGAAAGGTAGGCTCTAAACTAAAATGTGGACTATTTTATACAAAAGAAATTAGACATACTGAAGTATAAGATGGACAGTTCTGTATGAAAGGTAGACATATTGAACTAAAAAGTGAATATTTTTAATTAAAAGTAGACGTCTTAAAATAAATGGTAGACATATACAACTAAAAAGTAGGAGTTACAAAAGAAAAGTAGATAGACTATTTTAAAAAGTAGATACATTAAACTAAAAGGTAGATAATTTAAAATAAATACATATATTCTACATATATAATATAGTTGTTTTAGAAATAAATATAAATAACTAAAATTAAAGACAAATAATTTTTATGTAAATGTAAACATGTTAAACATAGATATTTGAAAATATAAATAGATAGTTTACATATAAATGTAGATATTTTAAAGGTAAGATTGGACAATTTAAAACAAAGGTAGATAGTTTAATATTAAATAAACTATTAGAAATAAAATTGATCAATGTAAAATTAAGATTAAGAAACTGTTAAAAAAAGTTAGATAATTTAAAATAAAAGGGAGACAATTTAAGTAAAAAGTATACATTTGTATAAGAAAGAAGACAACGTGGACAAAAGTGAGTTTTCATATTTCACTCTATCTTTAACGAAAATCTATTTCATGAAAACTTTCAAGACTTAAGATATTAAAAAAATGGCTTTTCCCAAAAGAAAACTTCAATCTTTCATCAAATTCATGTACAATGAAGGAATTGAGATTTTCTCTATAAAAAAGATATCTTTAATAAGTTTGATGGGAAAACTGTGATCTCACGACAAAAAATTCATGGTTGTTCGATATAATTCACAATTAAACAAAATAAAAGGAGATGGAAAAGATAGAGAGAAGAAAGAAGAAAAATGAGTTTATTTCTAAATTTTTGGGTTATTTTGAGTTGAGAAATATAGAAAAGAGAGAGTTATCTTTTTCGGTTTAGCTTCTTAGGAATGACCGAATGAGAGAGATGAAGAATTTAGAAGAAGAAAAAGATGAGTTTTTTAAGACCTTTGTGATATTTTCAATGGGAGAAACAAGAGAACATAAGTTTTTAGGTTCAGCTTCTTTGATCCACTAGTTGAGCAATTTTAAAAAAAACAAAGGGTGAGATTGGGATGGATTATTTTAGATCTTTGGGTTAGAAGAACATGAGTTTTTTTAGATCTAAGATATAGAGAAGATAAATGAAGAATGAAAACTTTTCTTTAAGTTTCTTTAAGCAGAGACATGAAGAAGGAGAGAAAATATAGGATTTTTAGATTTTGGGGTTGAAGAAGATAAAAGAAAAGAATGAGAGTGAAGAATACAATGAAAATTTATATCATCCAAATACACAAGATCACTCAAATACATAAGCAATAGGTGGAACACACAAAATATGTGTATGAGAGGGTATTTGGCGCAGGAAAAAGGTCAGGGTTGAGAGGAGGAACACATGAGAAATTTCTTTGGGGGTTAAACATGTTTTTTCCCTAAAAGAAAAGAGAAGACTGTCATAGAGGTGCATATATAAGATCTTAATACATGTATAAAAGATTAGCCTCAATTAAATTAGTTTTATCTCTATATGTTCATGCACACATTTTCCTACAACACTAAAAACTTTTGAGAGAGAGAGAGAGATTTCTATATATATATATATATATATATATATATATATATATATATATATAACACATTTTCCAACAAAATCTAAAATCTTTTGAGAGGGGGAGGGGGAGAGAGTTTGGATTAGGCATGATAACTGGTCGAATCGGTTTCAGATGTTTTATATCCATAACCATACCTTTATATATATCAGTCTAAAATTTTGACCAAATTTTATTCACGAGACATTTGGTCGCGGTCGGTTTTGTCGGGTTCTTAATGTCCATCGGGTTTTTGGGTACGAATGTTGTAATATTCCTACTTTAAAATACTGTATTTTTATTTTCTAAGCATTTATTAATTTTGTTATATTTTTATTTTTATTAACTTTATTTATGACTTATTTTTATTATTAAATATTCACAAATTATTTTGGACTATTAAATGGTAATTTGGCTTTATATTTACCATTATTATTCATTAACATTTCTATTACTAATTACTATTATTATTGCTATTACTTGTTATTATTAGTAGTATTTATTTCTATTATTATTATTTCATTATGATTATTTATTATTATTATTATTATTATTATTATTATTATTGTGATTGGAATTATTTTTATGTATTGGTATTATTGTTGTTGACTATTATTATCACTAGTATATTGTTATTAGCATTTTAATTATTATTATTTATTACTATTATTATATGGTTAATTATTATTATTATTTATCATTATTGTTATTGTTAGTGTTGTGTTGGTATTATTATTACTCTCTTTCTTTCATTATCCTATACCCAATACCCATTCCTATTTAATCATCCAATTCATTAAGCTTATACTCATTAGCATTAACCTATTAATCCTTTAAGCCCTTACCCACAACCCATTAACTAACCCTATTAATCTTCATCTTCTCCTAAATCTAATCCCAAATTCTAATATTTCTCCTCCTTCCCATTCACAGCCACACTTCCTCCTCCATCACCAGCGCACGCACAACCACCCACGCCGTGTCATTCCTTCCCTCCCTTCACAGCACACAACCGAAGACCTCCTTCATCAGCCTCCGTACGCCACCACAACTGCACCGCCATGGCCTTGCCAAGATCTTCTCCACATTGCACAACCCCATGGCTGCCGCCCGATCTCCCCATAGCCTCGCTCTCCTTCTCCAGCGAGATCCCATACCCGTGACTACAGCAAACTCCCCTCACCCAACCTTGGCCATGACAACAGCCCCATAAGATCATACCCCCATGACCTGGCCGCCTGCCCCTACGCAAAAACCCTCTCTGTCGAGCCCATTTTCCCCACGCCATAGCCTGGTCGTGCCTCCACCCCATGGTCCCTTCATCATCAACCGAGCCCTCACACCGGGTTGCCCATCTATCTCTCTATAGTGTGAGCACCCCTCGCAGCACACTCCTTGCCAAGCACCAGACCTCCTCCATCAGAGCCCCTTGCCGCATATCCCTTATTGGCCGTGAGCACAACTCGAGCCCACAAGCAGGCCATGGTAGCCCCCAACCATCTCCCTATTGGCCGAGCTTCCCCCGTGCCTCCTCCATGCCATCTCGGCCGGAACCCGATCTTCTCCGCCGGTGAGTGCAAGCACACCCTTCCCCTCTCCAGCAAACACTGTTGCCTCCGCCTCCGCCGGCGAGCAATACTCGTGGCCAATCCCTCTCTAGGTCCTTCTCTGTTTCTCTCTCTTTCATATTTTGTATTATATATTGGGTGTGTTTTTAATTAGTGTGTATAGAATTATATGTATGTGTTGATGTGTGTGTGTGTATTTGGTGCATGTGCGTGAGTATATGTAGAAGTGTAGGTATGCATGCATGTGTGTATAAGAGGGTGTGTTGTATACGTGTACGTGTATGTATTGCATATGCTTGAGTGTATGCATGAGTACATGTGTGTGTGTGTGTGCACGTGTGGCGTGCGTGTGTGGATACATGTGTGAGTGTGTTATGTGTGTATGTTAATTCCCCTCCCTCCCTATATATGATTGCGTGTTACAGCGATACAGACCCTTTTGGTGAGATCTGAACCCGTTACAAAGAATTTGAGTTGTGCTCATTATGGACCGATACACTGGTGATTCAAAAATTGACACACGAGATGATTCGAAGATCCGTACCAGTTCATGCATTGTAGACCAGATAGCGATTTGGGCCTGAAACTACTTCATTTCATATGAGTGTTTGCTTTTGTGTTATTACTTATTTACCGTTATCAATGGTTGTTTGTATGATTACTCGTATAATTTTATGTGAGTGTTTGACTTATTTTATTAGTATAGTTGTTTGTATCATTTCTTGTGATATCCGGGAGTATTCATTTTATTTGTATGGTTTATTTGAGCGTATATTTGCGTCATTTCATGTGTTGTTATTTGTCACTTTTGACTTAGGACTAGTTATGGGACTGGACTTGATCTTATAATTGACCTAATTGTGATAAATTCTAGAATATAATTTGATTGATCTTGAGGTTGATTAGATCGTGATTGAGGTTAAAGATTCATATTTTACGTGGAATACTTATCAGACTTGTTATTCATTTATTTGGTGATAATTTAGATGATTCATTTGGATATAGAGGACAGATTAGTTATGATGTTACTTTATTAAGAGATTAGATTTCTTGATGCTTGGATCAGTATATGAAATTATTTAGAGTTAGAGTTTCTATGGGATTTATATTCTTTATATCAGATATTAATTAGTAATTAGATGATACTGATAATGGTTGGATTATGATCAGATGAATGAATATCCTACTCTTGACATTGATGTGTACAATGAGACTGATTTTGGACTTTAAAGAATAATTATTTCTGGATTCACCCACTTATTAGGTTGTTAGAGTATTGATGGTTCACTTTTGATATTGAGTATCAAATGTAGACTACTTTAAATTACATGTTACTTGAGGATGTTATACTCCTTATTTATGATTCGGTGTCTGTTGATTTAAATTGATCTCGAGGATAGTCAATGATTCACTTCATGATTGGTTCTAGATTAATTCAGTTATTCAGTTATACGGATAGAGTAATTGTGATAGTGATCTAATTGATATCAGTGATCTCGTACTTTAGATTTTATAGTAGTTGTCAGATATCAGTATCAATTATCAGTGATTAGTACACCATTGTGATAGTGACTCTGTATCTTCAGTATTCTAGATAGATGTCAGTTATTAGTTGTCAGTTATTCAGTTGTCAGATATTAGTTGTCAGTTATTAGTTACCAACTATTATTGACATTAGCAGTTGTGGGAGATATCCAATCACTATTTCATTTTAGTAATAACTTATATCATTGCTTGTTAATAAAAGACATAATAACCGGGGGAAAAGGGGTAATTGCCTGATAATTCATGTCGTTTATTTTGAAAGGACATATTATGGTATACTGAGTTGTAGGTTCCACTATGGGAACCAAGGTAGTACTTGCTACCTAGTTATTCAGTTGTCAGTTGTCAGGGCTATGCCCCAACTAGACGCCACACCAGTTGTCTTTTGTGTAGGGTTGTGGTCTCAGTTATTAGAGCCTTGTGGCTTGTTCTGGTTCAGCACCATAGGTGTTAGACTGTGGTAACGAGTATGCATGATACTTTTTTAAAACATATGCACTACACTGACATGTAGTTACAGCAACGATAACATTATTCGATATGTGGGAAAACAGCTATGGTATGGGACACAATTAAGTACTATATTAATTAGGTTAATAATAACCAGCCAGATTAGAGATATATGATATATCACATCTGTTTGACACCAGTAGTTGATTTATCGTAATATGAGTTATATTTTATTCATAGCTTTGTTTCAGATATTGTTAATCAACTGTCTTCTACCTACTATTTTTCAGTGTTTTGAGTTATCTTATATTTATTTCTTCGTTTATGATATTCTTCATGTTGTGTTTTCATATCAGTATAGTGATATGTACACACTGTTTATATGCGTGAGCATCTTCCCTTTTTTTACACACTCATTGGGTCGCTTTCTGATGACCCTGAATTTGCACATCCAGATTGATGTTTTATTCATTGATCAACTGTTAATGAGCTCATACGCTTCGCGAGGAGCTGGAGTTTTCCTCTGTTGGTTACCAGTATTCTTATCTCTCTTTTATTCCTATTATTTCTCGATTCTCTCTATATCATTATCAGTTGACATTCCATCTCTATGTTTATTCATCACATGTGGACATCTATATGTAGTATTGCACTGATCACGATTTATCATAGTAGGTTTGTATAGTTTATTTGGGTTACTAAGGCTTGGCGCTTATACATGAGGTATTTTTCTTGCGTATATGCTTCGCCGACTCTCGTCGCGTCTCCGCTCCATGTATCTTGAAAAGCGGGACATGATAGGATTTTCTTGGTATCAAAGCCTAGGTTTTTGACTTGCGATGTGAGTTTTGCTTTTATATTCACGAGAGAGACCTAATTCTTACTGGTAACTTGAAACGAGCTAAGTTACACTGCAATATACATATATTATTCATATAATGATGTTGACTCTACTTGAAAATTGATCGTCCTTCTCTTGAAAATTCATCTCTCTGATCTTAGATGTTCTCTTCTTTTAGAGTGATCCGGATTTTCATTTTAATTTCTATTCTTCATCTCGATTCTATTCCCTGATTGTCTCTCAAAAGTGGTCTCGTCATATTGAAGCCGGTAGCATAAGTCAGAGTAGCGTAGCAGAATTGTGGTGTCCCAGAGAGCCGATGTGGAAGCTTGATATCTTTTCCTTGACTTTGATTCTTTTATCATTCTCTACTTTATTGAAATTTCGGGGATGAAAAATTTTTAAAGTGGGTAGGATGTAATATTCTTAGTTTAAAACACTATATTTTTATTTTTCTAAATATTTATTAATTTTTGCTATATTTTTATTTTTATTAACTCGATTTTTGACTTATTTTTATTATTAAATACACAAATTATTTGGACTATTAAACGGTAATTTGGCTTTATATTTACCATTATTATTCATTAACATTTCTATTACTTATTACTATTATTATTGCTATTAGTTATTATTATTAGTAGTAATTATTTCTATTATTATTTCATTATGATTATCTTTTTATTATTATTAGTGTTATAGTTATTGTGATTGGAATTATTATTATGTATTCATATTATTGTTGTGATTATTATTATAACTAGTGTATTGTTATTAGTATTTTATTATTATTATTTATTACTATTATTATATGGTTAATTATTATTATTTATCATTATTATTATTGTTAGTGTTGTGTTGGTATTATTATTACTCTTTTTCTTTCATTATCCTATACCCAATACCCATTCCTATTTAAACATCCAATTCATTAAGCCTATACCCATTAGCATCAACCCATTAATCCTTTAACCTATTACCCATAACCCATTAACTAACCCAATCAATCTCCATCTTCTCCTAAACCTAATTCTAAACCCTAATATTTCTCCTCCTTCCCATTCACAGCCGCACTTCCTCCTCATCACTAGTACACACACCACCACACACACCGTGCCCTCTCTTTCCCTCCCTCTACAACACACAACTGAAGACCTCCTCTTTCATCAGCCTCCGTACGCCACCACTATTGCACCACCATGGCCTTGCCGAGATCTTTTCCACATAGCACAATCCCATGGTTGTCGCCCGATCTCCCTATGGCCTCGCTCTCCTTCTCCGGTGAGATCCCATGATCGTGACTGTCGCAAACCCCCCTCACCTAACCTTGGCCACGACAGCAGCCCCATGGGATCACACCCCCATGATCTGGCTGCCTGCACCTGAGCACAACCCTCTCAGCTGAGCCCATTTCCCTACGCTATGGCCTGGCCGTGCCTTCACCCCGTGGCCCCTTCATCATCAACCGAGCCCTCATAACCGGGTTGCCCATCTCCCTCTTGTAATCACCTAGAGGGGGGTGAATAGGTGATGAGCTAATCTAATGGTTAATTAATGCGGAATTAAAACTTTAATACAAACTAAAATTTCTTAAATTAAACACCAAGTATAATACAAGAGTGTAGCCAAATTCCCCGTGAAGGGCTCTAAACTAACTCCTCAAGATTCCTCTAAATAAGAGTTGAGGTGCCGCGTTGGCTCTCTTGATTGAATACAAGTATTAGCAAACAATCCCCAAGCATATAACAATTAAGCACACAATATATCAAGTATATAAAGATATGACAATATGAGCATGTAAGATATAAAGATAAGTAAGAGATAGAGAGAGCAATCGCAAACACGGGATATTTGTTTCGAGATTCGAGCACACTTGCTCTGCGTCCCCGCCTTCAACACTTGAAGGATTTCCACTAAAATCGATCCTACCGGATCACTCGGTGCCACAACATCTACAAGGCGAGTTCACACTTGAACTCCTTGGACTCTCTAGTCCCTTCACTCGTTCCCGCAAGAACTACACACCGCACGCCCACTAGCTCGCCGAGGCCGCACCTCAAACATCGAGTTCACACTAGAACCCGAAACACCGCGAACACATAAGTCCGTCTCCTCAAAACAAAGATGAAGTCTTTGGTGATCTAAACACTTGATTACCTCAAATCCTCTCACAACAAAGATCCCTATCGAATAGGTATAGCAATGGATAGCTCAAGTGTTTGTGTGAGAAAACTAGGATGGAATGTGTGGAGAAAAACACAAGAATCACTTTGAAAAATACTCTTGATAAACTTCCCTTTTGATTGGAAATATTTGCTCTCAAATAAGTGGAAAAAACCTCTTAATAGAGTAGGAAAAACTATCTTTAAAACTTTCAAAAAATCTTCTACAAAACAGCCCAAGAAACCCTCAATTTATAGGCTATCCAAAAACTAGCCGTTGGGGTCCAGTCAGCAGTTCTGACTGCTGTTGGTCGACTGGCCCGGTTGACCACCAACGGTCAGAAATCTGACCGTTAGGCCAGCGGTCGACCGGCCCGGTCGATCGAGGTCTGGAACAGAGAGCATATACTCTCTGCCGGTCGACTGGGGCTTTCCAGAGAGCAGAAGCTCTCTGGCAGTCGACCGGCCCTCCAGCCAAACTGGCGTGCACGTTCTATGCACGTCGGTCGACCGACTCCTAACTCGGTCGACCGGTCCGGTCGACCGGCAGAAGCCAGACGGAACTATTTATAGGGATTAAAAGGTTAACTTTTTGACTTAAATAAAATCTCATAAATTCACGAAAAATCTAAAAAATAGGTTCAGTATTATACTTTGATAAACAAACATGTTTGAATAAAATCAAGAACTGTTACAAATATTTTGAACTATTTTTGGAACTCAGAAGTTTTGACTAAAAACAAAAATGGTATTTTCTAGAAACCAAACTTCCAAAGGAAAATACGATTTTTCTATAAACTTGTATAAATACAAAAACAAGATATTTTAAACACTTTTAAAGCATAGAGTGTATGGATACGATCCACTACACATACATGATGAAATAACTATATTTTTGACATTAAGATCTAAAATAGTTTTGGTTAAAAACACATGTATATAATAAACTCCAAAAACCAAAGCAGTATTTTTCAAAATGAAAACTTCTTTTGTATTTTTTCAAAATAAAAACTCTTTTATGAAAACTCATCTAAATTAAGTGTGTGTGTGTGTGTGTGTATTTATGATATACTTGAGCAATCCACTAACTATTCTATCCTTTACATTTTAATCTAAAACAAAATCTTAATAAAACAAACTGTGGCGCCCCGATCCCGGCGGGTACGGAGACGTCACTGCGACGTACATACGTAGGGCGATGGTACCAACACGTATGTACGCTAAGCATCAATACAACACAACACATGTACCAGAGTGCGGGAATATGTGAAATTATACATTCCAACATAATTTGTACAAGTACTTAGTCATCACAAACAGTGACATAATATTACATCAATATTACATCACTAGATAATACAAAAGTAGACTGTACATGATACAACAGATAATAACTCACGATCTAGAAAGGGGATCTCGCGAGCGGGGGGAAAAGACCGGACGGAGCTACTGCTGATCCGCCTGCTCCTCGAGGTAGGCCTGATCCTCAGCTGATGGGTCCACCTCTGTCCAAGTTGCTAAATCTGGACAAGCAAATCCAGGGTTGTTAGGAAAAACCCAGCGAGTACAAGAAAACCCAACGGTAAGTACAAATAATAGCAAGTGCATCATGACAAGTATAATGTACCCAAATCAATAAGCATAAATTAACCACAATGAATAGTGAATATGGAAATAACACTAACATTTATAAGGCATGAAATAAAAGCATGTATATCGGGCCAAATGTCATGTAATCAAGTTAGGAATCATGGAGTAACTACAATAAATGACAAGTATGGAAATGACACAAATATGCACGGAGTCAATTTATTAAGTTATTATTATTAACTCGTTCAATTTGTATGTTTGGTATATAACCGGTGCCATATACTTCCGCATACAAATCTAGCGAGGTTGGTTATTGGAAATTGATGGGGAGCGACGAACCATGTTTATAATGGGTCCCGTGCATGCCCGGGACAACGGTCCAGGATTATCCGGTACTGAGCCAGAACGTACCGCTAGGCACCAGGATTTACTATATGCCCGAAGGTCTTATAATACACCCGAACAGGAATAGAGTGTCACCGTTCCCCACAGGATATACCTAGGGATTATAGCACACCCGGACAGGCAGGCAGGGGGGTAGGGGTGCCAGTACACCCCTCGGAAGCGCCTGGTGGCCTCCAGGTCGAATCCAACAGGAAGTTGTACAACATATGTATGGCCACCATAAACACAGAAGCTATATCGATACCCATCAATTTCCCCCATCGCAGTGTAAGTTGTTTACATATGACAGAGTCTCAAATAATAATGTTCACGGGGTGTCCACAAATGTACAATATCCATGATTATCCTATTACGGGGTCAGCAGGAGTATAATATAGGAGTAATATCAGGAGCCTCCCTATTTCAGGGGTTCAAGTATACAGGAGTCCAGGAGTTCAGGAGTACCAAATATCTGGTAATAATAATATAATAATCATGTCATGTCCCCGTAACAGTGATAGTCATGAATGTGTCATACAATCAGGTATCAGGGGTGGTAATGTCCGGTCAAGAGTCATGATTTCAGGTCCAGGTATTTATACCACATGAAAGCATAGCATATACCGTATGTCAAGAACAAGCGTCAAGTATCAAGTATCAGTGTCCAATGCCAAGTGATAAGTGTAGCAAGGCAAGTATCGGGGTCGGGTATCACATGTCAAATATAGTATGGCAAGTATCAATATCAGGGTCACATATCACATATATCATGGCAAGCGTCGGTATCAAATATAGAATGAAAGATATCGGTGTCAAATACAGCATGGTAATATTGGTGTCAAATATAGCATGGTAAGTGTCGGTGTCAAATACCGAGTGCTGGCGACATAAATCATACATAAAGTGGAACATGCCAAGTGCCGGTGTAATTACCGTATATCGGTGTCATAATTTGTATATCAAGCACAACATGTCCAAGGTCGGGTAAATACCGAGTGCAACATCACATATTTATTTACATAGCATGATATCATGTATTAAATTTACGGTAACAGGTGCTAAGCATGCTAACATATCCATATATCAATTCTAGTTTAAAATACAAGATCATTTATTTTTAAGTGTATTAAAAATACTCGCATAATGATAAAATGGATATATGTTAAAAATAACTGTACTCGCCTGAAACCGGGTAAAATACCGGTTAGAATCCGGGGAATCAGCGAACCGTTCAAGTATACCTTAAGCCCACAATATATATTAAAATATATAATTATAAATATTTATATAAATATTTTAGAGGGAAGAGAGAGGAGAGAGAGAGGAGAGAGAAAGTTGTAGGAAAAAAGGAGGGAAAATGAGGTGTATTTTGGAATAAAATTGGGATTTAAAGGAGAGGGGTAGGGGTGTAAATAGAGTGTTGTAGTTTTAGAAAGAGGGTGGGGGTATTTTAGGAAAGAGGGACTTCTTTTTATTTAGGGATGAAATGGAAAGGAAAAAGGAAAGAAAGAAAAGAAGAAAGAAAGAAAGAAATGAAAAGGAGGAGGAGGGGGAGTGGGGTGGCCGGCCGCCGGCGGTGGCCGGCCGGCCAGGCGGCGGCGGCGCGGGGGAGGCCGCGCGCGCGCTGGTGGGGAGAGGGAGGTGAGGTGTTGGGTTTTGTTTGTTGATGTTGTTGTTGTTGTTTTGATGGAGGTGATGGGTGGTGGTGGTGGTTGTGGTGGTGGTGGTGGTGTTTGGTGGTGTTGGGGAGATAGAGGAGGTGGAGGAGGTGGTGATGGAGTAGTTGAAGGGGAGAATTTGATGGTGGTGGGGGAGAATTTTGGAGAAGATGAAGGTGGGTGGTGATGGGTTTTGGGTGAAATTGAAGATGGTAGTGGTGATTTGGGGTTGTTGGGAAGTTGGAGAAGGGTTGTGGGGTGTTGGGGGTGCGGTGGCGGCGGCTAGGGTGGCGCCGGAGGCGGCGGTGGTGATGGTGGAGGCGGCGGCCGAGTGGGTGCGTGAGTGGAGGTGGAAGATGAAGTGGGTTTATTTGATTTGGATTTTTTTTGTTTGAAAATGGTGTGAAGAGGTTTGGTTTAATAGAGAAGGAGATGATTAAATGGGGATGGTGAAAGGGGGTGGTTGTCTACTGCTCAAACCATGCCCTGCTCTCCCCCCTGCTGCTGCGTTGGTGATGAAGAGATGGGAGTGGGTGAAGGAGAAGAAAAAAAAGAAGAAGAAAAGGAAGAAAGTCAAAAAGGAAAAAAAAAAAGAAATTAATAAAATAAAATAAAATAAAATAGTTTAAAATTTTTTATTATTAAGTAATTTTTTTATTATAATTTCTGAAAGTATAAGTAGTGGGGTAGGGAAGGAAAAAGGCACGGAAAGTTAAGACCGGTAATAAATATTATTATTTTAATAAGGCGAAAATTTGACTATTTCAGAATCCTTCCGAAAAATTCTCAAAAATAGAAAATATTATTCTAAGATGATTGGTGAAATCGGATTCAAAAAATATAATATAGTTTTCAAAATAAAAATCCTGAAATCTTCCGGCGATACCGGCCGACACCAGGATCGGTCAAATTTTGATAAATTTTGAAAAATCCCAAAAATGTTTTTAGCTAGAAAATGATATTCTAAGATATACTGTGAAAGCCGTTTTTGAAAATTCAATCCCATTTGAAAACTAAAAATCCAAGAATCAGTCAGCGATGCCGACCGACACCGGTTTTGGAGATTTTGCAGAAAAATTTCAGAAAATTTCAGAAAATCATGAAAAATCTAAAATATTAGAAAACAGTCTCTGAAACTGAAAACGGTCCATTCGGACTACTAGAAAGTCAAATCGGGCTCTTGGCTGGTATCGGTTCCCCGGTCCGGTTCAGGGCTTACTCTAGGTCTGAAAATCCAGATCTAGTACTCAATAAACTAAGCAATCACAACTCATGAACACATACAAGAAGAAAATTGAGCAATATGGTCGAAAAAATTTTTGGGACACGTATCTGGGTACGTATCCCGGGTACGGGGTGCTACAATCTACCCACCTAACAAAAATTTCGTCCTCAAAATTTTTATAAGGAAAGAGATGAACATGGAAATGATGAATTGATAAGACAAGAATGGAGTACAAGAGAATATTACCACTCAAGGCTCAAACAGATGCGGGTAACGGTCACGAATGACGTCCTCCCGCTCCCAGGTTGCTTCTCCCGGACTATGCCTGTTCCATGAAACAAGCACCAACGGGATGGTCCGGTTCTTCAGGGTCTTGACACTTCTGTCCACAATAGCCATTGGTTGCTCAATATATGACAAATCCGGCTGCAACTCCAACTCTGAATAATCCAACACATGACTCTCATCCCTGATGTATCTCCTCAGCTGCGACACATGAAATACATTGTGCACTCCTTCCAGTGATGGTGGTAGTGCCAATCTGTAGGCCACTTCTCCCACTCGATCCAATATCTCAAACGGACCTATATACCTCGGACTCAGCTTCCCACGTGCACCAAACCTGATCACTCTCTTGGTCGGAGATATCTTCAGAAACACATGCTCTCCCCCTAGAACTCCAACAGTCTTCTATTGGAATCTGCCCAACTCTTCTATCTGTCCTGGGCTGCACGAAGGTGCTCTTGGATAGTCCTGATCTTGTCCACTGCCTGTACTATCACATCTGGTCCCAAATGCCTTCTCTCACCAACTTCATCCCAACACAATGGTGATCTGCATCTCCTGCCGTACAGGGCTTCGAAAGGAGCCATCTTGATGCTCGCCTGATAGCTGTTATTGTAGGAAAACTCTGCCAAATGTAGATGGTCTTCCCACGATCCCTTGAAGTCTATCATACAAGCCCTCAACATGTCTTCTAGGATCTGAATGGTCCGTTCGGACTGCCCATCTGTCTCAGGATGATAAGATGTGCTGAACTTCAGACGGGTCCCCAGACTCTCTTGAAGACTCTCCCAGAAGTGAGATCTGAACCTCGTGTCTCTGTCCGACACGATACTGACAGGAACTCCATGCAGTCGAACAATCTCCTTCATGTACTTGTCTGCTAGAAGCTCCGTAGATTGTCCCACTCTGAAAGGTATGAAATGTGCTGACTTAGTGAGACGGTCAACAACTACCCATACTGCATTGTTCCCCTTTGGACTGCGGGGTAGAGCGGTGACAAAATCCATAGTAACATGCTCCCACTTCCATTCTGATATTAGCAAGGGCTGTAGTAATCCAGCTGGTCTCTGGTGTTCGGCCTTCACTGGCTGACACACTAGACACTTCGCCACATATTGTGCGATCTCCCTCTTCATCGCATTCCACCAGAAATGTTGCTTCAGATCCTGATACATCTTGATTCCTCCAGGATGTATAGAGTAAGCTAAGCTGTGGGCCTCAGCTAAGATCTTCTGTCTAATCTCCCCTTGAGGCACACAAATTCTTTCCCTAAAATAGAGTGCACCATCAGGATGTATGCAAACATTTGTCCTCAGCCCCGCTTCTACTTGCTCTCTGAACTTCAGCAATCTAGGATCTTCTCTCTGAGCTTCTCTGATCTCTTCCATCAGTGTCGGCTGGATCTGGAATGCCATCAACTGCACAGGTCCACTGGTCCTTCGAATCACCATCAAATCTAGCCGCTCCATCTCTCTGAGTAACTCCTTCTGCTGAGTGAGCATCATAACCATGTTGGCTTCAGGTCTTCTACTCAGGGCATCTGGCACAACATTAACCTTGCCAGGATGGTACTGCAGATCTATGTCATAATCTGCCATCAGCTCAAGCCATCGCCTCTGCCTCATGTTCAACTCCTTCTGAGTGAAAATGTACTTCATGCTCTTGTGATCAGTGTATATCAACACTCGGTCACCTAGCAGGTAATGCCTCCAAATCTTCAACGCAAAGATCACAGCTGCTAGTTCTAGATCATGCGTTGGGTAATTCTTCTCATGAGGCTTTAATTGTCTGGATGCATAAACCACTACATGTCCATGCTGCATCAATACGCATCCAAGACCCTTCCCTGAAGCATCACAGTACACAACCATACCTCCTGTCCCTGAGGGTGTCTTCAAGATTGGAGCCGAAATCAACTTGTTCTTCAACTCCTCAAAAGCAGACGCACACTCCTCAGTCCAAATGTACTTCTCTCCCTTCCTGGTCAGCTTGGTCAATGGAGCTGCAATCATTGAGAAGTCCTGCACGAACCTCCGATAATATCCTGCTAGTCAGATGAAGCTCCTGATCTCTGTCACGGACTTCGGAGTCGGCCAATCCTTCACCGCTTGAATCTTGCTGGGATCCACCGAGATTCCTTCCTTGGAAACAATATGGCCCAAGAATGCTATACTCTTCAGTCAGAACTCACACTTGCTAAGCTTGGCATGAAGCTGCTCAAGTCGGAGAGTCTGTAGCACAATCCTCAGATGCTCCGCATGCTCCTCTTCATTCTTGGAGTAGACCAGGATATCATCAATGAACACCAAAACAAACTTGTCCAGATAGGGTGAGAAGATCCTATTCATCAAGTCCATGAAGACTGCTGGGGCATTTGTAACTCCAAAGGGCATAACCAAGAACTCGTAATGACCATACCGAGTCCTGAATACCGTCTTCTGGATGTCTTCCTTCTTCACCTTCAACTGATGGTACCCCGACTGCAGATCTAACTTTGAGAACACTTGGGCCCCATGAAGTTGATCAAAGAGATCATCAATCCTCGGCAAAGGGTACTTGTTCTTGATGGTGACTTTGTTCAACTCTCTGTAATCAATGCACAACCTCTTGCCACCATCCTTCTTATTTGCCAACAGCACTGGTGCTCCCCAAGGTGAAGTACTTGGTCTAATCAGACCCTTGCTCGAATACTCCAGCAGCTGCTCCTTCAATATAGCTAATTCTGTTGGCGCCATCCGGTACGGTGCTTTAGAGATAGGAGTCGCTCCTGGAATAAGGTCAATAGAGAACTCCACAACTCTCTCAGGTGGAAGTCCTGATATCTCCTCAAAAACATTTGGGAATTCATTCCACACTGACACCGTCTTCTTCTCTTCAGCAGTGGCACACTCCAGTTGATCTTCCTTCCGGAGGGACTTGCGTTCTCCAAAGAACTGAAACTCCGGTTGGTGTGGAATCCTGAAGATCACCTTCTTCCCCCGACAGTCGATCACCGCATGATACTTGCTGAGCCAAGTCATGCCTAGGATTACATCGTACCCTCCAGTGTCCAATACGAACATGTCGGCTTCTAACTTCCTACACATAGCTCCACCTCACGGGCAATAGAAAGGACTTGGGAGTACGTCTTCAGCTGGTGAGGTATAAGCAACATCTGGACGTCCACCCTCAGTCCTTGCTGAAATCTGCTAGCTCTCTTCTCCTCGTCGGCCACCATATACGGTGCTAACCGACTAAGCCTCAGAAATTCAGCGGCATATTCATCCACTGACAGATTCCACTGCTGCAGTCTAATGAACTGCTCCTCCATCTCCTTCTGAGCAGTTGCAGGAAAAAAATCTCTCGTAGAAGCCCTTCGAGAACTGGTCCCAAGAGATAGGCTTCTCCAGCCTCGCCTCTTCAGCAAGCCACCAAGTCCTCGCCACATCCTTCAGCTGGATCTTGGCCACTTCTACTTGGTTCTCAGCAGGAATTCTGGCCGCCTTCAGGAGATCAGTCATATCGATCAACCATTGCTCTGCATCCAAGGGCTTCTCCGTGCCTGAGAACTCTGCCGGCTGCAGCCTCCTGAAATCTGATATAGTTCCCGGCCTCTGCTCCCGAGGCGCAGTCAGCAATCCCTGCCATAAGAGCTCAGTCTGCTACTGCTGGCTATTGATCATCCCCTGGAGTAGCCTCATCATGTCGCTCTCCCCATTCGGACCTTCGCGGGAAGTGCTGGGACCGTTACGTGTCCCCCGTCTCTCTATATTCGAACCGAGAGCTGAAAAGATGACAGAATATGAGACTTCAGGAATCAAGGATGGATTTCAAGAATGGAATAGATAACTTCGTACTTGTGATTGGAATGTATAACAAAGACTCGTGTGACTCAGCCGCAAATTAATTCAATATTAATTTGCGGACTGGTTGTACTGAAGGTGTAAGAGCCTAGGCTCTGATACCAACCTGTGGCGCCCCGATCCCGGCGGGTACGGAGACGCCACTGCGATGTACATACGCAGGGCGATGGTACCATCACGTATGTATGCTAAGCATCAATACAACACAACACATGTACCAGAGTGCGGGAATACGTGAAATTATACATTCCAACATAATTTGTACAAGTACTTAGTCATTACAAACAGTGACATAATATTACATCAATATTACATCACTAGATAATACAAAAGTAGACTGTACATGATACAACAGATAATAACTCACGATCTAGAAAGGGGATCTCGCGAGCTGGGGGAAAAGACCGGACGGAGCTACTGCTGATCCGCCTGCTCCTCGAGGTAGGCCTGATCCTCAGCTGATGGGTCCACCTCTGTCCAAGTTGCTAAATCTGGACATGCAAATTCAGGGTTGTTAGGAAAAACCCAGCGAGTACAAGAAAACCCAACGGTAAGTACAAATAATAGCAAGTGCATCATGACAAGTATAATGTACCCAAATCAATAAGCATGAATTAACCACAATGAATAGTGAATATGGAAATAACACTAACATTTATAAGGCATGAAATAAAAGCATGTATATCGGGCCAAATGTCATGTAATCAAGTTAGGAATCATGGAGTAACTACAATAAATGACAAGTATGGAAATGACACAAATATGCACGGAGTCAATTTATTAAGTTATTATTATTAACTCGTTCAATTTGTATGTTTGGTATATAACCGGTGCCATATACTTTCGCATACAAATCTAGCGAGGTTGGTTATTAGAAATTGATGGGGAGCGACGAACCATGTTTATAATGGGTCCCGTGCATGCCCGGGACAACGGTCCAGGATTATCCGGTACTGAGCCGGAACGTACCGCTAGGCACCGGGATTTACTATATGCCCGAAGGTCTTATAATACACCCGAACAGGAATAGAGTGTCACCGTTCCCCACAGGATATACCTAGGGGATTATAGCACACCCGGACAGGCAGGCAGGGGGGTAGGGGTGCCAGTACACCCCTCGGAAGCGCCTGGTGGCCTCCAGGTCGAATCCAACGGGAAGTTGTACAACATATGTATGGCCACCATAAACACAGAAGCTATATCGATACCCATCAATTTCCCCCATCCCAGTGTAAGTTGTTTACATATGATAGAGTCTCAAATAATAATGTTCACGGGGTGTCCACAAATGTACAATATCCATGATTATCCTATTACGGGGTCAACAGGAGTATAATATAGGAGTAATATCAGGAGCCTCCCTATTTCAGGGGTTCAAGTATACAGGAGTCCAGGAGTTCAGGAGTACCAAATATCTGGTAATAATAATATAATAATCATGTCATGTCCCCGTAACAGTGTTAGTCATGAATGTGTCATACAATCAGGTATCAGGGGTGGTAATGTCCGGTCAAGAGTCATGATTTCAGGTCCAGGTATTTATACCACATGAAAGCATAGCATATACCGTATGTCAAGAACAAGCGTCAAGTATCAAGTATCAGTGTCCAATGCCAAGTGATAAGTGTAGCAAGACAAGTATCGGGGTCGGGTATCACATGTCAAATATAGTATGGCAAGTATCAATATTAGGGTCACATATCACATATATCATGGCAAGCGTCGGTATCAAATATAGCATGAAAGATATCGGTGTCAAATACAGCATGGTAATATTGGTGTCAAATATAGCATGTTAAGTGTCGGTGTCAAATACCGAGTGCTGGCGACATAAATCATACATAAAGTGGAACATGCCAAGTGCCGGTGTAATTACCGTATATCGGTGTCATAATTTGTATATCAAGCACAACATGTCCAAGGTCGGGTAAATACCGAGTGCAACATCACATATTTATTTACATAGCATGATATCATGTATTAAATTTACGGTAACAGGTGCTAAGCATGCTAACATATCCATATATCAATTCTAGGTTTAAAATACAAGATCATTTATTTTTAAGTGTATTAAAAATACTCGCATAATGATAAAATGGATATATGTTAAAAATAACTGTACTCGCCTGAAACCGGGTAAAATACCGGTTAGAATCCGGGGAATCAGCGAACCGTTCAAGTATACCTCAAGCCCACAATATATATTAAAATATATAATTATAAATATTTATATAAATATTTTAGAGGGAAGAGAGAGGAGAGAGAGAGGAGAGAGAAAGTTGTAGGAAAAAAGGAGGGAAAATGAGGTGTATTTTGGAATAAAATTGGGATTTAAAGGAGAGGGGTAGGGGTGTAAATAGAGTGTTGTAGTTTTAGAAAGAGGGTGGGGGTATTTTAGAAAAGAGGGATTTCTTTTTATTTAGGGATGAAATGGAAAGGAAAAAGGAAAGAAAGAAAAGAAGAAAGAAAGAAAGAAATGAAAAGAAGAAGGAGGGGGAGTGGGGTGGCCGGCCGCCGGCGATGGCCGGCCGGCCAGGCGGCGGCGGCGACGCGGGGGAGGCCGCGCGCGCGCGCTGGTGGGGAGAGGGAGGTGAGGTGTTGGGTTTTGTTTGTTGATGTTGTTGTTTTGATGGAGGTGATGGGTGGTGGTGGTGGTTGTGGTGGTGGTGGTGGTGTTTGGTGGTGTTGGGGAGATAGAGGAGGTGGAGGAGGTGGTGATGGAGTAGTTGGAGGGGAGAATTTGATCGTGGTGGGGGAGAATTTTGGAGAAGATGAAGGTGGGTGGTGATGGGTTTTGGGTGAAATTGAAGATGGTGGTGGTGATTTGGGGGTGTTGGGAAGTTGGAGAAGGGTTGTGGGGTGTTGGGGGTGCGGTGGCGGCGGCTAGGGTGGCGCCGGAGGCGGCGGTGGTGATGGTGGAGGCGGCGGCCGTGTGGGTGCGTGAGTGGAGGTGGAAGATGAAGTGGGTTTATTTGATTTGGATTTTTTTTGTTTGAAAATGGTGTGAAGAGGTATGGTTTAATAGAGAAGGAGATGATTAAATGGGGATGGTGAAAGGGGGTGGTTGTCTACTGCTCAAACCATGCCCTGCTCTCCCCCCTGCTGCTGCGTTGGTGATGAAGAGATGGGAGTGGGTGAAGGAGAAGAAAAAAAAGAAGAAGAAAAGGAAGAAAGTCAAAAAGGAAAAAAAAGAAATTAATAAAATAAAATAAAATAAAATAAAATAGTTTAAAATTTTTTATTATTAAGTAATTTATTTATTATAATTTCTGAAAGTATAAGTGTTGGCCCAAAGGTCTTCCACTCTAGTTTTGATGATGATTAACTCATGTAGTTATGTGTACTAATAATCTTGTGAGTTCAGTTTCAGATCATTAATCAAGTTATTAGTTGGTGAAAGGTTCCACACATCTTTCACAAGTTGATTCAAGAGCCCGAGCGTCAAAGATCACATATAGCACTTGCTCGATGGATCAAGGAGTTTTGGATCGAGTCGGCTTGGAGATTGCGCTCTACAAGAAGACATCGTTACCATAGTTTAGCTTTGTGTTTAGATCCAAATTTGTAAAGATTAGAATAGTATGATAATGCTCAAGTTCACAACACACACGTTTCATATTTTGAATATTGGTATTTGGTTTTTCGGTTTTAGGTTTAACCGATCTTGGTTTTCATGAATAGATAGATCAAAACAAGTTTACATGGTTTAATGTATATATGATTTGTTCTATATACATGCATGCTTTAATTTCTTAGACAAACTTAGTTTTGACTCCCTTATTCATGTGTTATATGTTTTGGTATTTTTGACAAAACATATTTGGATTTAATGACAAAAACATGAATATATAGTTGTTTCATGTATATTGGATTTCTATCCATATGCATCATGCTTCAAAGTGTTTAGATATCATGTTTTTGTATTTGGAAGAGTTTTGGACAAAACGTATTTTCTATTCAAAATCCAAGTTTTAGAAAATACAGTTTTTGGTTTTTGGTAAAAATGATAAGACACAAAAATAGTTCATATTGATTGATATTTGAGCTAAACTACCACATGTTTATATATCAATGCAAAATGATAAAACTATTTTTGGTAATTTTTAGAAATGATAAAAGAATTTTTAAAAATGTTTTTAACCCAGTTTTCTGTTCCAGGCTTCAACCAAGTCGACTAGTAGCCTGACTAGTCGACTAGGGCTGAGGTCAGTCGACCGGGCCGGTCGACCGACGTGCACAATTCTGTGCACGTTTGGAGCCACTGGGACGGTCGACCGGACCGGTCGACCGGACTGAGAGCAGAGCTCTCTGTTTGTTTCGGTCGACCGGCAGCTGCCAACGGGCAAAAATTGACCGTTGGGCGGTCGACCGGACCGGTCGACCGGCAAGGTTATTTTGGCAAAATCTGCTGCCAACGGCTAGTTTCCAGATTTGCCTTTAAATACCCCATTTGCAAGAGTTTTTTGCTAAGATTTTTGGTGCGAATTTTTGCTTACTCTCTGGTGTTTTCACAGCAATTAAAAGAGGTTTTTGAATTCAAATTGAACAATCTTTTTAGTGTTTTTATTAGGGTTTGAAAAACCAACGAAAAGGGATTTTTGGGAAAAGTTTTTGTTTGAATTTCACTATCATCATTTTCTATTATTTCCCAAAGATTTTCTTTGAGTTGCTGGTTTCAAATCCCTTGGTTTTCTCCACACTTGAGCAAAAATCTACTATCTTTTCTATAGCATCTTTGTGTGTGGGAAAAGAGATTGTTTGTGGTTGTTGTTGAACCACCAAGTTGTAAACCCTCTATACTTTGCTTTGTGCTTTTCCCTCTTGGGTTGAGGAGGTTGTTTGTGCAAGCGGTTTGTATCCCTCAAGTTGTGAGGTGATCCTTGCTTGGCTTTGTGCTAATCCCTCGGGTTGTGAGGTGATTGTTTGTTGGATTGGAGTTGTACCTCAAGGAGGAGGTTGTGTTTGTAAGGAGAGGAGTTGGGTTGTAATATCCCGTTCCTAGAATACGTACTTAGTTACGTATTCAGATTTTCGATCGTATTTTTTTCGATTTGTTTCCTGTATTTATTCTGTATCATGAATTCCTTACACGATTAGTTTATATTGGATTTGGATTCGTGGACTCGGATTCAGCCCTAGTCTGAGCCGAGGGCCCGATCATAGCATACTCTTCGACTTGGTATTTCTGACGTGTAGAATTGACCGATTTCAATTTTAAATATTGTTTTTCAATATATTAGATTTTCTGTGATTTTCTGGATTTTTCTGGAATTAAATTGAATTTCTTCAAAACCGGTGTCGGCCAGTACCGCTGACCGATTCCCGAATTTTTAGTTCTCAAACAGTTTAGAATTTCATGATGGTTCTTTAGACTTTATTTCTTGGAATCATATTTTCTGTCTATATTCTTTTTCTGAGAATTTTATGATTTTATGGAAATTCTTTCGGAGTCGGTAAATCACTGATTCCGGGATTTTTAATTTTAAAACTATAAAGTATTTCTTCGAACAGATTTCACTATTGGTCTTTATATATTATTCTTGGTTTTTGGTAAAATTTTCAGATCATTCCGAGATACTTGAATTTCGGGCTTTTTTCCAATTTTTGCAATTCCTATTTCCACCTAAATTGCCACCTCATTTCCCACTCACCCTTCACCTAACCCCACTCATTCTCTCTCCTTCCCATAGCCGGCCAAGTGGCCACCCTAGGGACACCTCACCCCTCCCCTTTCACACAAAGCCCCCTTGCATTTATCCTATTTCCATCTCCTTCACAAAATCCCCATCATATTTATACTTTCCTAATTGCAAATCTCTCTTTTCTTCCTCCACTTCATCAAGAGAAGAACTCTCTCACAAAATCCTCTCATCTCCTCCACCAAAACCCTAACTTCAAGGATCCATCTCAAGACTTCAAGAACCCATCTAGGGCTTCATCACTAGGGCTTCATCTCCAACCACCAACCCCAAGGCAACACCAAGATCTACTCCTTCAACCCTAGCTTCAACAACAATTCATGGATTGAAGCCATCATCTTCTTCATCTTGGATCAAGCCCCAATCCAACCTATCCAGGTGAGTACCTTACTCACCAAGACCTAGATAGCTCTCTATTTTCTTGTGATGTGAACTCTTGAACACTTGCACCATAAAAATCCCATTTTTAGGTTATCAAACTAAAGATCCAACCTTTCCATGTAAATATCTCTACTCACCAAGGCTAGTCCATCCCTTGTGTACTTGTGTTGGTAGATCAGGCCCCCTAATGTCATAAAAATCCCATCTTTAGACTATTAGAGACAACCCCTTAAAAATCTGATCTTTAACTTAACAACAGCAGATTTCCGGGGATCGGTCGACCGACAGTCGACCGATCACTCGACCGATGTGCACAACGTGCACAGTTTTGAGCTGGCGGTCGACCGGCAGTCGACCGATGACTCGACCGACTTAGGAATTAGGTGTGGACCAGTCGACCGGCAGTCGACCGGCCAAAACCTGGAGCTCACGGCATCTGACCAGTCGACCGGGAGTCGACCGTTAGTTATGTCCCCAGTCGACCGGCAGTCGACCGGAGGTCGACCGACAGTCTGATTCTGGGCCAGAATTTCTGACTCTTTCCATTTCTAATTTCGATATTACCCTGGCACATGTATGGTATGTTAGTCTTGTTTATGCTTCATAATTGTACCGCTTGACATGTTACATGATGGATCTTACACTTGGTTCATGTGAATGTACCTTGTACTTAATAACCTATTACTTGTAGTACATTACCTCTAGTCACCTCATCTTGTCATGCAATTGCTTGTTCCATTCTTGTACTTGTACCTTGCCGTGTTATTATTGTTTCCTTATTCTATAGCATGCGTGGCAGACCATCCGAGGCCGTTGAACCCTAGGATGCATCTATGTTCCACTTGTCTTACCTTATCACAGCTTTGTCAATTATCTATTTTCCTTTTAACACATGTATATCACACGACACCTAATATGTAATCACTTGACCCACTGACATGCCACCACCTTGTTAGACCCTATTGTTATGTCATGGTTGACCCGGCCATTTATATATTTATTGTTACGTTTTATTGTTTGTTATATATCACCACTTTGTCACGCTATCTCCTAAACCAAGCATGATACACCTGACTTCATGATTATCTTGTTTACGGGAACCCTGCCTTGTTTTATGGAACTAAGTGCCACACCATACTCGGTGGGGGCCACCTCTAGAATCCACTCCCTCAGAACAAAGTGCCACATGGAACAAAGTGCCACACCACATGGTGGGGGCCACCTCTTGAATCCATGGGGGCCACCTCTTGAATCTGTAGGGCTATTACTGTTATGTTCATTTTCCCGTAAACTGATAATCCTTAATAAGCTACAACTTGTATGGGGTATGGGTGGAAGTGATGGATGCCGGAATGATACCTTGCTTATAGTAGGTGGGCGGAATATGGAGATTACTGTTAGTGGGACTTTGGGCCCACACTATATGACTGTTAGGGGGACTTTGGGCCTCCAAACCGGTTCCAGGTGTATGGAAACTACTATAAGAAGTGTTATCAGTTCTCCATCTACTTCCGATAACGACCCTCGACTTTCTTATATATGGATGTATGTGAGTTGGGATCGATACCGAGACACATACCTAGATATATGGGTTAGACGAGTAATAATAATAATTGATGTCAGTTATGATTCTCGATATAGTTACTGTTATGTGTACCTGTTATGTTATGACTCCCGTTCTACTTGCCGTGATTCCAGTGATGATTCCGGTTATTGGCTTATGTCTTTCTCGTTATGATTATCACATGATTTGCAACTTTGATTCTATATGCTTGGATTAATGTGGCATGAGATAGAGGTATATAGATGAGGGTTTCCTTGTTTGGATTATTCCTTCGATGTACTAGTCTCATGGGACAGTGACTTAAGCGTATATAATCACTTTTACTTATAATCAGTTTTACCCGTATTTCCTGTTCTATGATTCTGTTATATCTGCTCTTATATACTATTCTTGCGTTCTGACACTATTCATGTCTCTTAGCCACTTGGCAGTAGTTCATTTATTGTTATATGTCTTGACCCCTTGGATTTGTACATTCAGATTCCGAAGCTGGATCGAAGTGGAGTTGTCCATCGTAGATCGAGCCATCCTTAGCGGGCAGGCATCCCAGCTCCAGTTCCTTGTGCCTGACCTCTTTTGACTCACGGGATCTCCATCCTACTCGTGAGCTCTTTTGTACTTTTGCTGTACATCTTACTTTTGGGACTTGGTTGTGATAACTGATACATGTAAAATGTAATGTTTATCATATACTGTGATGACTTTGTATTGTACCTTTATGTTGGCATATATGTGTGTATACCATGCTTTGTGTTGCACTCTGATCATTTCTTGTTGTACCTTTGCTTAGCGTATATGTGTGGGTGCATTTTCGGACCTACGCATATACGTCGCAGTGACGTCCCCGTATCCGTGGAATCGGGGCGTTACAGGTTGGTATCAGAGCCTAGGCTCTTACCTCTATAGTACAAACAAGCTGCAAATTCCTGTAATTTGCTAATGCCAACTACAACGTACAAAGTTATCTAGTCCTTCTGGATTCTACATTTGGTCCTTCTTGATTCTTTCCTTCATATCCTGAAGTCCTTCCATTCCATGTTCCAGCTCCTTCCGGTCTATCCATACCTCGTATCGATGGAGAGGAGATCGGGTCGCAGCAACTCTGGATCAGCATCGAATGGAGCAGCGGGAGAGAATGTGGATATATTGAGGGTTATCCAGATGATGATGGAGAACCAGCAGCAGCAGACCGAGCTTCTCCGGCAAGAGATAGCAGCACCTAAAGAACAGAGGCCGGGGAATATATCAGACTTCAGGAGGCTGCAGCCAGCCATATTCACGGGTGGAGAGAAACCCTTGGAGGCCGAGCAATGGCTGACGGACACATCGGACTTGTTGAATGCAGCCCGTGTCCCAGAGGAAAACCAAGTGGAAGTTGCCAAGATCCAGTTAAAAGATATAGCCAGGACTTGGTGGCTAGCAGAGGAGGCCAGATTGGAGAAGCCTGTCACTTGGGACACCTTCTCCAAGAGTTTCTACAGCAGATTCTTCCCTGTCACAGCTCAGAAGGACATGGAAGAGCAATTCATCAGGCTTCGGCAGGGGAGTAAGTCCGTGGATGAGTATGCCGCGGAGTTTCTCAGGTTGAGCCGCTTTGCCCCGTACATGGTGACGGATGAGGAGAAGCGGGCAGGCAGGTTTCAGCAGGGCCTACAGATGGATATACAGGTCCTCTTGATGCCCCAGCAGCTGAAGACATATTCTGAGGTTCTTACCATAGCTCGAGAAGTAGAGCGTGGACTGGAGAAGAAGGAGAATCAGATGAAGAGCCAAGCCAAGAAGAGGCCTCTTGAGTTGATGGATGAGGAGGATGCAGATAGGGCAACCCAGGGCCTGATGATGAAGAGACCATTCCAGACCCCTCTTCCTCAGATCACATGCAATTTCTGCCACAGGCCAGGACATTACAGGAGAGATTGTCGGGTAGCCAATGGATTATGTTTGGCATGTGGGGCAAGAGGTCATGCACTAAGGGATTGCCGGTACAGGAAGTTTGAGCATACGGCACCAGTCAGACCAGCTCTTCCAGCTCCAGCGCATCCGGCCCCAGCACTTCCAGCACCGCCATTGAGGAGAAACCCAGAGCCCGTTGACCGGAGAGCTCCATTTCCACCCCAACGGTATGATCGTCAGCAGAGAGGGATGAGGCCTAGAGCAGATCAGGGTAGAGGCCAAGTTCACGTCATGGCAGCAGAGGCTTCAGGTGTTGCAGCAGAGTGGGAAGATCAGTATCCAGATCAGGAGCCTTAGGATTTCTTGGTAACCACTACCCCATTTCTTGTATTTGAGTTGATTTTCATTCTAAGTATTTTTCCTTGTCATTCTTTCCTTGATCATCCTAGTTCTTCCTGTGTTTATCTTATCCCCTGTTTTAGTTTTATGATGCCTTTATTCGTGCCTTCGTCCTCCTTGTATTCAATTTGCCTCCTTAACGAAATTGCGAGGACGCAATTTTTTGTAAGGTGGGTAGATTGTAATACCCCGTTCCTAGAATACGTACTTAGTTACGTATTCAGATTTTCGATCGTATTTTTTTCGATTTGTTTCCTGTATTTATTCTGTATCATGAATTCCTTACACGATTAGTTTATATTGGATTTGGATTCGTGGACTCGGATTCAGCCCTAGTCTGAGCCGAGGGCCCGATCATAGCATACTCTTCGACTTGGTATTTCTGACGTGTAGAATTGACCGATTTCAATTTTAAATATTGTTTTTCAATATATTAGATTTTCTGTGATTTTCTGGATTTTTCTGGAATTAAATTGAATTTCTTCAAAACCGGTGTCGGCCAGTACCGCTGACCGATTCCCAATTTTTAGTTCTCAAACAGTTTAGAATTTCATGATGGTTCTTTAGACTTTATTTCTTGGAATCATATTTTCTGTCTATATTCTTTTTCTGAGAATTTTATGATTTTATGGAAATTCTTTCGGAGTCGGTAAATCACTGATTCCGGGATTTTTAATTTTAAAACTATAAAGTATTTCTTCGAACAGATTTCACTATTGGTCTTTATATATTATTCTTGATTTTTGGTAAAATTTCCAGATCATTCCGAGATACTTGAATTTCGGGCTTTTTTCCAATTTTTGCAATTCCTATTTCCACCTAAATTGCCACCTCATTTCCCACTCACCCTTCACCTAACCCCACTCATTCTCTCTCCTTCCCATAGCCGGCCAAGTGGCCACCCTAGGGACACCTCACCCCTCCCCTTTCACACAAAGCCCCCTTGCATTTATCCTATTTCCATCTCCTTCACAAAATCCCCATCATATTTATACTTTCCTAATTGCAAATCTCTCTTTTCTTTCTCCACTTCATCAAGAGAAGAACTCTCTCACAAAATCCTCTCATCTCCTCCACCAAAACCCTAACTTCAAGGATCCATCTCAAGACTTCAAGAACCCATCTAGGGCTTCATCACTAGGGCTTCATCTCCAACCACCAACCCCAAGGCAACACCAAGATCTACTCCTTCAACCCTAGCTTCAACAACAATTCATGGATTGAAGCCATCATCTTCTTCATCTTGGATCAAGCTCCAATCCAACCTATCCAGGTGAGTACCTTACTCACCAAGACCTAGATAGCTCTCTATTTTCTTGTGATGTGAACTCTTGAACACTTGCACCATAAAAATCCCATTTTTAGGTTATCAAACTAAAGATCCAACCTTTCCATGTAAATATCTCTACTCACCAAGGCTAGTCCATCCCTTGTGTACTTGTGTTGGTAGATCAGGCCCCCTAATGTCATAAAAATCCCATCTTTAGACTATTAGAGACAACCCCTTAAAATCTGATCTTTAACTTAACAACAGCAGATTTCCGGGGATCGGTCGACCGACAGTCGACCGATCACTCGACCGATGTGCACAACGTGCACAGTTTTGAGCTGGCGGTCGACCGGCAGTCGACCGATGACTCGACCGACTTAGGAATTAGGTGTGGACCAGTCGACCGGCAGTCGACCGGCCAAAACCTGGAGCTCACGGCATCTGACCAGTCGACCGGCAGTCGACTGGGAGTCGACCGTTAGTTATGTCCCCAGTCGACCGGCAGTCGACCGGAGGTCGACCGACAGTCTGATTCTGGGCCAGAATTTCTGACTCTTTCCATTTCTAATTTCGATATTACCCGGGCACATGTATGGTATGTTAGTCTTGTTTATGCTTCATAATTGTACCGCTTGACATGTTACATGATGGATCTTACACTTGGTTCATGTGAATGTACCTTGTACTTAATAACCTATTACTTGTAGTACATTACCTCTAGTCACCTCATCTTGTCATGCAATTGCTTGTTCCATTCTTGTACTTGTACCTTGCCGTGTTATTATTGTTTCCTTATTCTATAGCATGCGTGGCAGACCATCCGAGGCCGTTGAACCCTAGGATGCATCTATGTTCCACTTGTCTTACCTTATCACAGCTTTGTCAATTATCTATTTTCCTTTTAACACATGTATATCACACGACACCTAATATGTAATCACTTGACCCACTGACATGCCACCACCTTGTTAGACCCTATTGTTATGTCATGGTTGACCCGGCCATTTATATATTTATTGTTACGTTTTATTGTTTGTTATATATCACCACTTTGTCACGCTATCTCCTAAACCAAGCATGATACACCTGACTTCATGATTATCTTGTTTACGGGAACCCTGCCTTGTTTTATGGAACTAAGTGCCACACCATACTCGGTGGGGGCCACCTCTAGAATCCACTCCCTCAGAACAAAGTGCCACATGGAACAAAGTGCCACACCACATGGTGGGGGCCACCTCTTGAATCCATGGGGGCCACCTCTTGAATCTGTAGGGCTATTACTGTTATGTTCATTTTCCCGTAAACTGATAATCCTTAATAAGCTACAACTTGTATGGGGTATGGGTGGAAGTGATGGATGCCGGAATGATACCTTGCTTATAGTAGGTGGGCGGAATATGGAGATTACTGTTAGTGGGACTTTGGGCCCACACTATATGACTGTTAGGGGGACTTTGGGCCTCCAAACCGGTTCCAGGTGTATGGAAACTACTATAAGAAGTGTTATCAGTTCTCCATCTACTTCCGATAACGACCCTCGACTTTCTTATATATGGATGTATGTGAGTTGGGATCGATACCGAGACACATACCTAGATATATGGGTTAGACGAGTAATAATAATAATTGATGTCAGTTATGATTCTCGATATAGTTACTGTTATGTGTACCTGTTATGTTATGACTCCCGTTCTACTTGCCGTGATTCCAGTGATGATTCCGGTTATTGGCTTATGTCTTTCTCGTTATGATTATCACATGATTTGCAACTTTGATTCTATATGCTTGGATTACTGTGGCATGAGATAGAGGTATATAGATGAGGGTTTCCTTGTTTGGATTATTCCTTCGATGTACTAGTCTCATGGGACAGTGACTTAAGCGTATATAATCACTTTTACTTATAATCAGTTTTACCCGTATTTCCTGTTCTATGATTCTGTTATATCTGCTCTTATATACTATTCTTACGTTCTGACACTATTCATGTCTCTTAGCCACTTGGCAGTAGTTCATTTATTGTTATATGTCTTGACCCCTTGGATTTGTACATTCAGATTCCGAAGCTGGATCGAAGTGGAGTTGTCCATCGTAGATCGAGCCATCCTTAGCGGGCAGGCATCCCAGCTCCAGTTCCTTGTGCCTGACCTCTTTTGACTCACGGGATCTCCATCCTACTCGTGAGCTCTTTTGTACTTTTGCTGTACATCTTACTTTTGGGACTTGGTTGTGATAACTGATACATGTAAAATGTAATGTTTATCATATACTGTGATGACTTTGTATTGTACCTTTATGTTGGCATATATGTGTGTATACCACGCTTTGTGTTGCACTCTGATCATTTCTTGTTGTACCTTTGCTTAGCGTATATGTGTGGGTGCATTTTCGGACCTACGCATATACGTCGCAGTGACGTCCCCGTATCCGTGGAATCGGGGCGTTACATGGGTACTCCTTGTATTGTGATTGCCCTAAATTCTCGGTGGAGGTTCCCTTTGTGGGAGTCCTTTGTGGACAAGCTAGTGGACTTAAAATCCTTCTGGGTGAAGGCGGGGATGTAGAGCTGGGTGCTCGAACCTCGAAACATATCTTGGTGTTTGCGCTTGTTCATTAACTCTTACTCTCTCTCTCTTTACTTTGTGCCTTGCATCTATTCATATTGCTCATACATACTTATATGCTTGGCTTGGTTGTGTGCATCTCTTATTGAAATTGCAAATTAGTTTTTAATTCCGCATTGAGTTGACTAGATTAGCATAATCACCTATTCACCCCCCCTCTAGGTGATCTTTCAATTGGTATCAGAGCTAGTGCTCCTGATATTTAGGTTTAACCACCTAGGGTGAGATCTTGGTTTGCTAATCTTCATTTGCATTATTCATTTGCACTCATTTAGTTTGCTCTCATGGATAGCCCTCCTATGTTTGACCATATTAAACTTGATGTTTGGAAGGCCAATATGAGTAGCCATTTGAAAAGACTAGGACATCTAGTTTATCAAGCCTTCACTATGGAATCATTCCCCAATAGTAGCAAGCATAAGAAGGCAAATGCATTAGCACTTAGAACACTTAGAGCATCTCTAGGTGAACATCTTTTACCGGTGTTTAATCATTATGACTCGGCTTTTGCAGTTTGGAGCTTATTGACGTCTCCCGAGCTTCCAAGGATAATCAACAAGATAAGGAGATCTAAGAGAGAAAAGTTCGAAGAGCATTGCTTCATGGTCCAAGGGAAAAACTCCCTTGAGGTACAATCGGACACTCAATTAGATGATAGCTCTAGTTCCTATTGCCATGGTTGTTTTGAAGTTCAAACTTTGAATTTGGAACTTGCTCAAAAGCTTAAAAATTTATTGGAAAAACACAATCTTTTGAAAGAGGACAACCTTGTTTTGAAAAATGAATTAAAGGATTTATACTCTAATTTTGAATTGGTTTTGCAAGAGAAGGAAGAGATCACTAGTGAACGTGACTCACTAAGATCTCAACTAGACCTTGCCCTTGATGAGATTGAGATTTTGAAAAACAAAAATGATTGTGATGATGTTGTGAAGCACAATGAGGTTTTATCTTCTAAATTGGATTTTGTTTAAAAAGATAACCTTGTTTTGAAAAATAAAATTGATTCAATTACAAAAGAATTGGATTTGGTTTTGAAGAAAAATGAATCTTTGAAAATTGAAATTGATTCTCATGTGTGCCATACTAGTATAGCTTCTTCTTCTTGCACACCTATTGCATGCTCCACTTTGTCTTCCACTATTGAAAATGATATAAATATTTTGAAGAAAAGTGTTGAATGTTTGGGCTCCACTTTGAGCCAATGCACATTGAATCACACACGTTTGGAAACCTTGGTTCGCAAGAAATAAGGTCCATCTTTGCATGCTCACCCTACACGGCATACACATGCTTCCCACGGACACAACCATATCATGTATGCTCATGTGTACACATGTACACATTGTGGCCGAAAAGGCCATCTTGCTAGATTTTGTTATGATCGTATCTATCATGAAAATTTAGTAACTAATATTGTTTGGGTTAGAAAGGATACTAACCCCCGTGGACCCACAAAGAAATGGGTACCAAAGACCACCTCTATACTTTTTGATGTAGGTGGGAGCTCTCGCAAAACGTGAGAGTGTTGGTGCCTTGGAGTGGATGCGTTCCGTGCCTAAAGAGAACCATTTGGATGCTTCACTCTCAAGGAGATTTGGTGGCAGGACCACCGTAGTTTGGAGAATTAGAGATGCACCTTCATCAGTTTTGGTATCATTCTCTAACTCCCGTTTTTTATTATGCTTGTCTTTCATGTTCACCAATTTATAGCATGTCATGGTTTATTGTTCATCATGCTTATGCCATGCTCATTAGAATAGTGCTATACATGTTTAGTTACTTGAGCACCCATGTTTTATATGGATCTATATTTAGTGTTCTCACCTTGTTTAAACTAACATGTATGCCCTAGATCTAATGCACATGCATATGCATTATGACCATTTGGATGTTCATGATTCATGTTTTATTGTTTCATGATTAGTATGATGTTTGCCATGTTTATTAGACTTATGCTTTACATGATTAGTTGTGGAGACACCCTTGTTTAATATGGACCCATATTTTGTGTTCTCTTTATATTTTAGCTATCATGTTAATCATAGATCTAATGCACATGTCTTTGTCATGCTAATCACATGTTTGAATATGATTTTTTTTTTGTTTTGATTATTATGTTTATCATGTTGGATTATGATTCCCGTTTTATGCTTAATGATTTGATTACTTGTTTAGATGTTAGTTTTCATTAAGACTAGAATTTATACTTGCACATGTAGTGGGACACAAATAAATCTTTATATATGTTTATACTTGGATGCTCATTTGTACCCATTAAATGTGTTAGTATAGCCTAGTTTTGATGATTCATGCATTTTAAACTTGTATTCCTATTTTTGGATTTGTTTTATGTGTATGAGTTTTCATTTCATGTATATGTTTATTTTGCCAAAGCTTAAGATATACATGTATACCCTTTGAGTCATTTGCTTTTCATGCAAATCTATATATATGGACTCAATTGTGTTTAAGGATATGTATGTATACTTATTGTGTTGATAATTCATACATATACCTTGAAATGAAATTAGTTTTGGTGAAAATTTAGTTTTTCTTGATTTCGTGTTTATTTGTTTAACTTCATGTATATGTCCATCTTGTCCAAACCATCATTTATACATATACATCCTTGAGCCACGTGCCTTCATGCATATACTTTTATGGACTCATTATGTTTAGGATATGTATGTATACTTTAGTTTGTACATGACATACATATGCCTTGAAGTTTAAATCGTTTGGATGAATTCCATGTTTGCTAAGTGATTTCACATTTATAATGAATCTCTTGTTTTTAAGATGATTTCAATTGGTGATTTCACATCTTAGATGAAATTCTTTTTGGTAATGAAAATCTAATTTTTCAAGTTTTCATATTTTCAAGGAATTTCATATGAGCCTAATTGAATATTTTCATGATTGATATGTGTCACATTATACTTGTACACTCACTTTGTTAATTACTCATGATTTGTTTTCATGAGAATTTGATATGAGCTTTATGGACTTAGAGTGTTTAGTGATCATGTGATTTACATGTGTTTCATGAAAAATAATTTTGTTTTATTCCTTATTTGAAGGATTTCGTACTAGTTTTAAAAGTTTTTCCTATAACTAGTTCGTATTCTTCACTATGGTAGAGATTTTCAAACAAAGCTTATTTTCAAACCTATTTTTGAAAACCCCTACCATCTATGGGAGGATGGATGGGAGATCATGTTCATGCATGCTTTATAATGAGAATCATTTAAAACTTGAACCATGATTGGGAGGTAGTTATATGAGATATACAATTGATCTTATTGTTATTTCAATTGGTATCATTGAATTCTTTCAATTGGTATCAATCTTGACATTTCTTGTATACTCATATGTGTTTGTATGTATGTATGCTTCATTTCAAGAATATCAATTTCTATTGGTATCTAATTTTCATACATATATGTGTTTTATTTGTGCTTATTATATCCCTATATCTTTAAACACAAAATCTTGTTTATGCTAGTGCTTGAGCTTAAATTTTATTTCAATTGATTACTTTTAAATTGGTATCAAGCCCATGCATCATTTTTGTTAGTATTTCATAAAGGGGGAGAAAATTTGATTTTGTCTTTCAATTGGTGATTTCTCAAATTGGTATTTGATTCCCACTCCCTTACTTTATGATTGAAAATTTCAAATTGGTATCATATGTTTAAAATGAAAATGATTTACTATTGGTATCAAAATATGTGTGTTTAGACATCCAAGATTTATTAAGTTTATTTTCAATTGATATCAAGATGTTTCATATGTTTTTGTTTAAAATTGGTATCAATATTTTTTGTTTTTTGTTTGTTTCCTTTCTATTGGTATCAAGATGCTATTCTTTGACATATTTTCAATTGGTACCTCTAAATGACTTTGTTTTTGTTTTAAACAAAAAGAAAAATCTTATTTTTTTATTTGATTCATTGTTTTGAATAAAAAGGGGGAGAAATATTTATTGATTTTTCTATTGATTTGGTTTTGTTTTTACCCCTTATTAAAGATTGACTCTTTGTATTAAAAAGAAAGAAGTTTTTGTTTTATTTTGGTTTTTACCCCTTTGTTGATGATTGACAAAAGGGGGAGAAGAATTTGGGTTTATATATGCATGCTTTTGTTTTGTATATATTAAGTTTAATTTAGTTTAATTTTAATTGGTATCTAAAGCATGTTTTTGTAATTGGATGTTTTGTGATGTTTTGTAATTGGTATCTCTAGAGTGTAATTGGTATCTAGAGCATGTTTTGTTTTAAATATTTCATTGGAATTGGTATCTAGAGCATGTTTTGTAATTGAACATTTCATTGGTATCTAGAACCCTTTATTGTTTATGCATAGGTATGCATGTTTCATGTTTCATGTTTAAGAGCCTTCATTGCACATTCATTATGTTTATTTGTTTATGCATGAGTTAAGGGGGAGCTTCTTTGAAGCTTAACTTTAGTCCATGCATATATAACTCCATGAGTTTTGTCATCATCAAAAAGGGGGAGATTGTTGGCCCAAAGGCCTTCCACTCTAGTTTTGATGATGATTAACTCATGTAGTTATGTGTACTAATAATCTTGTGAGTTCAGTTTCAGATCATTAATCAAGTTATTAGTTGGTGAAAGCTTCCATACATCTTTCACAAGTTGATTCAAGAGCTCGAGCGTCAAAGATCACATATAGCACTTGCTCGATGGATCAAGGAGTTTTGGATCGAGTCGGCTTGGAGATTGCGCTCTACAAGAAGACATCGGTACCATAGTTTAGCTTTGTGTTTAGATCCAAATTTGTAAAGATTAGAATAGTATGATAATGCTCAAGTTCACAACACACACGTTTCATGTTTTGAATATTGGTATTTGGTTTTTCGGTTTTAGGTTTAACCGATCTTGATTTTCATGAATAGATAGATCAAAACAAGTTTACATGGTTTAATGTATATATGATTTGTTCTATATACATGCATGCTTTAATTTCCTAGACAAACTTAGTTTTGACTCCCTTATTCATGTATTATATGTTTTGGTATTTTGACAAAACATATTTTGGATTTAATGACAAAAACATGAATATATAGTTGTTTCATGTATATTGGATTTCTATCCATATGCATCATGCTTCAAAGTGTTTAGATATCATGTTTTTGTATTTGGAAGAGTTTTGGACAAAACGTATTTTCTATTCAAAATCCAAGTTTTAGAAAATACAGTTTTTGATTTTTGGTAAAAATGATAAGACACAAAAATAGTTCATATTGATTGATATTTGAGCTAAACTTTTTACCACATGTTTATATATCAATGCAAAATGATAAAACTATTTTGGTGATTTTTAGAAATGATAAAAGAATTTTTAAAAATGTTTTTAACCCAGTTTTCTGTTCCAGGCTTCAACCAAGTCGACTAGTAGCCTGACTAGTCGACTAGGGCTGAGGTCGGTCGACCGGGCCGGTCGACCGACGTGCATAATTCTGTGCACGTTTGGAGCCACTGGGACGGTCGACCGGACCGGTCGACCGGACTGAGAGCAGAGCTCTCTGTTTGTTTCGGTCGACCGGGGCGGTCGACCGGCAGCTGCCAACGGGCAAAAATTGACCGTTGGGCGGTCGACCGGACCGGTCGACCGGCAGGGTTATTTTGGCAAAATCTGCTGCCAACGGCTAGTTTCCAGATTTGCCTATAAATACCCCATTTGCAAGAGTTTTTCGCTAAGATTTTTGGTGCGAATTTTTCCTTACTCTCTGGTGTTTTCACAGCAATTAAAAGAGGTTTTTGAATTCAAATTGAACAATCTTTTTGGTGTTTTTATTAGGGTTTGAAAAACCAAAGAAAAGGGATTTTTGGGAAAAGTTTTTGTTTGAATTTCACTATCATCATTTTCTATTATTTCCCAAAGATTTTCTTTGAGTTGCTGGTTTCAAATCCCTTGGTTTTCTCCACACTTGAGCAAAAATTTACTATCTTTTCTATAGGATCTTTGTGTGTGGAAAAGAGATTGTTTGTGGTTGTTGTTGAACCACCAAGTTGTAAACCCTCTATACTTTGCTTTGTGCTTTTCCCTCTTGGGTTGAGGAGGTTGTTTGTGCAAGTGGTTTGTTTCCCTCAAGTTGTGAGGCGATCCTTGCTTGGCTTTGTGCTAATCCCTCGGGTTGTGAGGTGATTGTTTGTTGGATTGGAGTTGTGCCTCAAGGAGGAGGTTGTATTTGTAAGGAGAGGAGTTGGGTACTCCTTGTATTGTGATTGCCCCAAATCCTCGGTGGAGGTTCCTTTGTGGGAGTCCTTTGTGGACAAGCTAGTGGACTTAAAATCCTTCTGGGTGAAGGCGGGGATGTAGAGCTGGGTGCTCGAATCTCGAAACATATCTTGGTGTTTGCGCTTGTTCATTGACTCTTACTCTCTCTCTCTCTTTACTTTGTGCCTTGCATCTATTCATATTGCTCATACATACTTATATGCTTGGCTTGATTGTGTGCATCTCTTGTTGAAATTGCAAATTAGTTTTTAATTCCGCATTGAGTTGACTAGATTAGCATAATCACCTATTCACCCCCCCTCTAGGTGATCTTTCAATAAGTAGTGAGGTAGGGAAGGAAAAAGGCACGGAAAGTTAAGACCGGTAATAAATATTATTATTTTAATAAGGCGAAAATTTGACTGTTTCAGAATTCTTCCGAAAAATTCTCAAAATAGCAAATATTATTCTAAGATGTTTGGTGAAATCGGATTCAAAAAATATAATGTACTTTTCAAAATAAAAATCTTGGAATCTTCCGGCGATACCGGCCGACAACAGGATCGGTCAAATTTTGATAAATTTTACAAAATCTCAAAAAATATTTTTAGCTAGAAAATGATATTCTAAGATATACTGTGAAAGCTGTTTTTAAAAATTCAATCCCATTTGAAAACTAAAAATCCAGGAATCAGTCAGCGATGCCGACCGACACCGGTTTTGGAGATTTTGCAGAAAAATTTCAGAAAATTTCAGAAAATCATGAAAAATCTAAAATATTAGAAAACAGTCTCTGAAACTGAAAACGGTCCATTCGGACTACCAGAAAGTCAAATCGGGCTCTTGGCTGGTATTGGTTCCCCGGTCCGGGTCAGGGCTTACTCTAGGTCTGAAAATCCAGATCTAGTACTCAATAAACTAAGCAATCACAACTCATGAACACATACAAGAAGAAAATTGAGCAATATGGCCGAAAAATTTTTTGGGACACGTATCTGGGTACGTATCCCGGGTACGGGGTGCTACACAAACCTAGACTCAAGTTTGATCTTGAAGGTCTTCACTTGAAGTCTTCTCATCTTCTTGACTTGGTCCAAACTTGATCCAAAGAGTTAGACTCCTCTTGAGTACTTGATGTGGTCTTGATGCATAGACTCTTGAATCAAACCGTGTTAGTTCCAAAACTTGACTTTAAATCCTTTGTTGAAGCTACACACTTACTAAGATCTTGATCACAAACCTGAGACTAAATAAACACAAGATCATTAGTACTATAACTATATGAGTTGATCATCATCAAAACTAGAGTGATGGGCGTTTGGGCCAACACCTCTCTCTAGTATGAGCACCCCTGGCAGTACACTCCTCCGAGCATCAGACCTCCTCTTTCATCAGAACCCCCTGCCGCACATCCCCTCTTGGCCGTGAGCACAACTCGAGCCCAGACGCAGGTCACGACAGCCCTCAACCATCTCACCATTTGCCGAGCTTCCCCGTGCCTCCTCCATGCTATCTCCGCCGGAGCCCGATCTTCTCTGCCAGTGAGCGCAAGCGCATCCCTCCCCTCTCTGGTAAACATCGCTGCCTCCGCGGCCTCCGCCTCCGCTGGCGAGCAATACCCGTGGCCGATCCTTCTCTCTCTCCCCCCTCTCTCTCGAGTCTTTCTCTGTTCTCTCTCTTTCATATTTTGTATATACATTAGGTGTGTTTTTAATTAGTGTGTGTAGAATTATATGTGTGTGTTGATGTATGTGTGTGTGCGTGTGCGCGCGCGCGCGTGTATATTTGGTGCATGTGCGTAAGTGTATGTAGATGTATAGGTATGCATGCATGTTGTGTGTATAAAAGAGTGTGTTGTATACATGTACGTGTATGTACTGTGTATGCTTTGGTGTATGCATGAGTACGTGTGTGTATGCCCGTGTGGCATGTGCATGTGGGTACATGTGTGAGTGTGTTATGTGTGTGTGTTAATTTCCTTCCCTCTCTTGTAAGGTTGCATGTTACAGCGATGCAGGCCCATTTGGTGAGATTCAGACCCATTACAAAGGATTAGAATTATGCTCGTTGTGGACCTGATACACTGGTGATTCAAAGACCGACTCACAAGATGATTCAGAGATTCATAATGGTTCATGTAGTACAGACCAGATGGCGATTCGGGCTTAAAACCGCATTATTTCATGTGAGTGTTTGCTTTTGTTATTACTTATTTACCGTTGTCAATGGTTGTTTGTATGATTATTTGTATCATTTCATGTGAGTGTTTGGCTTATTTTATTACTATAGTTGTTCGCATCATTTCATGTGATATCAGTGAGTGTTCATTTTATTTGTATAGTTTATTTGAGCGTTTATTTGCGTCATTTCATGTGTTATTGTTTGCCACTTGACTTAGGACTATTTGTGGTATACCTTAAACTGGACTTGATATTGCAATTGATCCAGTATTCTAAACAGCTGTCAGTTATTAGCTGTCAGTTATTCAGTTGCCAGATACTCATTGTCAGTTATCAGCTATTATTGACATCAGCAGTTGTTGGAGATATCTGGCTACTATTTCATTTTAATAATAATTTATATCATTATTTATTAATAAAAGACATCATAACTCAGGAAAGAGGATAATTGCCTGATAATACATGTTGTATATTTTGGAAGGACATATTATGGTATACCAAGTTGTAGGTTCCATCATGGGGAACCAAGGTAGTACTGGCTACCTAATTATTCAGTTGTCAGTTGTCAGGGTTATGCCAGGACTACGACACCACACCAGTTGTCATTGTATGGGGCTGTGGTCTCAGTTATTAGAGCCTTACGGCTTGTCCTGATTCAGCGCCAGGGGTGTTAGATCGTGGTACCGGGCATGTACAGTACTCTTCCAAAAGACATGCACTACATTGCTAGGCATTTACAATAACAATAATATTGTTTGATATATAGGAAACAGCTGTGGTATGGGACACAACTAAATACTACATTAGTTAGGTTAATAATAACCAACCAGATTAGAGATATATGATATGTCACATCTCTTTGACATCAATAGTTGATTTACTGTGATATAAGTTATATTTCATTTATAGCTTTGTTTCAGATATTGATTAATCAGCTTCCTTCTATCTACTGTTTTTCAGTGCCATGAGTTATCTTATATTTATCTCTTCGTTTATGATATTCTTCATGTTGTGTCTTCATATCAGTATAGTGATCTGTATACACGGTTTATATGCACGAGCACATTTCTTTTTTTTTTACACACTCATTGGTCGCTTTTTAACGACCATGGATTTGCACGTCAAAATTGAATGTTTTATTTCATTGATCAGGTGTTAATGAGCTCGTACGTTTCGCGAGGGGCTAAAGTTTTCCCCTGTTGGTGACTGGTATTCTTCTCTCTCTTTTATTCCTGTTATTTCTCGATTCTTTCTATATCATTATCAGTTGACATTCCATCTCTGTGTTTATTCATTATATGTGGACATCTATATGTAGCATTGCAATGATCACGATTTATTATAATAAGTTTTTATAACTTATTCGGGTTACTTAAGGCTTAGCACATATACGTGAGGTATTTTTCTTACGTATATGCGTCGCCGACTCTCATTGCGTCTCCGCTCAAGTATATTTTGAGAAGCGGGGTGCGACATATGTACAAAAGATAAGATTGTATCCAAGCCAATGTTCATCAGGTTAGGTTGGATCCAGTTCTAAATCGATTTTTGATCGGATATTGCAAGAGAAGAAGTATAATTATGCATAAGGACCAAGGAGCCAGACCAATGATACTGCAATAAAGTTTCAATGTCATTAGGATTCTTATGAGAAATATAAATTAATTCATATTTTAAATTTAATATAAAAAGTTTAAATTTTATGAGGAGCCTCATAACTTGTAAGAAAATAGATCATGTCAAATTAGAATTCCAATTTAATATAAAAGAAAACTTATTAAATCAATATGTCAACTTATATTGGATCTAATAAAAGTAACCTCTCAAATAGAACAAATTAAGAAGCATTTCAAATAAATACATACAATAAACAATTATATCAATTACCAAGATACGAAAAGATAGAAAAGATAAGGACAGGACCAGAATATGCACATGTTCCAAACTATGTACTTTACTTTTAAGAGTAACTATAGATTTATTAGATATTTATTATTCTTGCTTAGATATTTTATAAGTGTTTGATTTAATATTATATTATTAGATTTGAGTGCAAACATGCCTCAGAAGAGCCTGAGTTATTTTGGGGGCAGCTTGGGTCCCGGCTGGGGCCTATTCTTTTAGATCCATACCTTACCCTTAATGAATTCGGGTTAAGTATACTGATTTTGTTTTTGTCTGATCCATACTCGACCCGAAACTCTGTCAGATAAGAATTTCAATCCATGTACTATCTATAAATATTCGAGATTAGTTTTGAATTGGATCAGTTCAGTTCAGTTCAGGATCAAATCGGAGCCGGATATTCGAGAGCTTGAATAAGATGATTTTTCCAACCAAAATGTCAGAGTTGTTAGTGGACCGTTGGCCAAAAGTTTTTGGATCTTGGATATATTGAGATCAATCAGATCTGGGAACCTATGAGGAATAAAAGTACAAGATGAATAGAAAGATGAAGAAAGTAAAGAACATACATGATTTACTGAGATTCGACAACTTGCCTACGTCCTCCTAAGTCACATCGATTCATTATATTTTGAGAAGAAGAAGTTTATAATATTTTTCTCTCTGAAGAATAACGGCACACAGAAATCTCTAACCCTAGAAAATAATATAGCGTTGTATTTATAGGGTGCTTCTGCAATAATGGAAATGCCCTTTCAGAAATGTGATTTTCGTTTGTGCCACAATCAGGGCGCCAGAAGGGCCCGATTGCATACGTATTAGCGTGCGTCGCAGCGGCTTCTCCCCCGTTGCCACCCCCAGGCTGTTGAAGGTTGCCTCTGTTCCCAACAGGATACCTATTTAAAGTATTGAAATTGAACTTTGGGTAACTTTTGAGTACTCATTTTGTTTAAGAAGTAGATTCTGTTTATTTTTTTGTGGCTAGTTAAATTTACTGATTTTGAGTTCGAACTGAGGGCTATTGAGGAGCAAACACAAGACTTAGCCAGTTGCTGACGTCGGGAAATGAAATATCCACATGAGGTGGAATTTAAAACTTGGGACCGTGAAGAGCTTGCACCTCTAACCAATCCAGACCCATCGAAGGGGAGACCCGCTGCCCGCATGAGACGTTTGGACGTTTAAGGAGTAGGTATCAAGCTCAGTCGTCAGCCTACGTACTAGATTTTTTTTTTTTTTCCTGAAAATAAAAGAAGAGAAATTAATAAAACAAAGAAAGTTACAACCCAAAAAATTATAAAAGCAAAACATAAATATTTCAAACCATAAACTTTGCAGTGAGCCTGCGTTTGATAAAATGAACACTACCCACTGTACTTCCCACAGCCACTTGACATCACACCCTCAAAACATAAGGATCTTTTTTAACATAAAAACATAAGATCTCACTTCCTCTTCACAAAATAACACAACCAGAAAAATAAAGACCACGTATATAGCTTAGCTAGCTCACATCACAGAACAAGCATTGGGGTTCTCATCACTGAACATCGCCCCCGCCCTCTCCCCGACGATCCCCGAACTCGCCGGCATCTGGTAGTACCCGTGCATTATCGACTCATCGCACCCGTGCTTGCGATAATTATAAGACGACGTGGACGCAGTCGAGTACGCGAACGGGTTGGCGACGAAAGTGGTGGCAGTGCCATGAGCAGCAGCAGCAGCAGCAGCGCTCGGGTAGGAGTAATTGGGGTTGAATGTGTTGGCCTGGTCTGAAGGGTGGTAAGGGTACGGCCACAAGACCGCTCTCCTCCCCGTCTTTCTCACCGCTTTCAGCACCTTCTTCTGGTCGGCGTAGCCGGTGACGGTGACCTTCTGCCTCGCCATGTCGACCTCCACGCCGTCGATGCCTTCCAGTTTCGCCAGCGACTTCCTCACCCGGCTCTCGCACCCGGAGCAACACATGTGCACGCACAACTCCACAATCTGCCGAAACATCGATCGATCAGTCAAGAAAATACTACACAAAAATTAAATTTTGTCGTAAGAAGAACAAACTATACTCACCGTCATCTTGCTTCTTCTGTTAAGAGTGTTGAATAATAATAATAATAATAATGTAAGGAGTTTATATTGAGTAAATTTGGTCTGTATATTTTGGTAATGGTCTGTATGTTGTATATATACAACGCTGGGAGCAGGAAATGGACTGTGGAGATTCTTAACGAGGTATGGGGAAAGGAGTGCGTCATAAAAGAGATGCCGCGTCTTGAAAATTATTTTAAACAATAATTTGCACCGACTTTTCCCCTGCAGCCAATGAGGCAGCGCCACCGGTGCGGGCCGATCTCCGTCTCAAGTTTCCGTTTGCTTTGTTTGGAAACCGCGGCGAAGCATTGCAGCTCCGAGCAGCAAACAGACATGAGTTTGTGATAAAATCAGGTGGAGCCCACTAGCAAATATTGTAAGGTAATGCCACGTGAGCGCATTTTGAGTGTTTGGTGTTTGATGGGAGATAGCTTAAGGTGGAGTGGGGGTCGCTGGGCGGTGGGTTATTGGTGGGCCCCGGCGAGGCCGTAACGGATCTGGTCTCCCGAGTCCACGGTAGATGGCGCGTTTTAAGGCGCCTCTCTCGTTCAAGGGCAAAGCACGAGCGGGGAGCGGGCTTCGGCACACGTGGCGGCTGCTTATTGGGTGGAGGAATGTGGACGCATATGGTATGGCGTCATATCAGGGAGCAACGCGGGAAGATGAGTACGAATATTGCTTTTTAAATCCCAACGAATGATAGAATGCCACGTGGAACTGTCCAAGTCAATGGCGCGCTAGCCGTTGCAAAGGCCAGAACCACTCGAAGGGCAAATTTTTTTTGTTCAAAAATAAAAATAACAAAGCAAAAGAATTGTGTAACTTACTAATTGAAGCAGAATACGAGAGTTTGGAGCAGTGTTCACACCTAAAACAATTTTAATTTAGATCTAAGTATTGCATGATAGTCCACAGATTTTATATTATGAAAGTTCCTTCCTGTTGTCAAGAATTACATAGAAATACAGACATTGGTAGAAATGTGCATTATATGGCGCCAGTGGTTAATCATTTGTAGCGTTTGTGAACGGTTGCTAGCCTACGTACAGAAACTTGGAAGTAATTAGCAAGAAGCTTTTCAGAAGAGCAAATGAAGAAGAATGGATATTTCTATTAATTCACATAAATGTACTTTTTATTTTGGGCATCTGCATAAATTAGTTGATCATTTCTTTTAATTTAAATCACTTGCAAAAAATTTCAGGCTCCATAACTGTCAGTTAGGGGTGAGCACAATCAAGGTAAAACCGAATTAACCGACCGAACCGCTGAATTTCGGGCGGTTCGGTTCGGTTTCCAACAGTTCGGCGCGGTTCGAAATCACGATTTTAAACGAAATCGGTTTTTGCGGTGCGGGTCGGTTTCAGAAATTTCGAAACCGACCCGCCCGAACACCGCCCGAATCCGCCTCACGACTCACGTGCGTGCGGTGCAGCGTGCCAGCGTGTCGCTCGCGTGCGTGACAGCGTGAGATGATCTCGATTCTCTCTCTCTCTCGAATCGAGATAGTCGATTCATTTCCATTTCCTAATCCTCGATCGAAAAATTGAAGAGCGGCGGGCGAGCGGCCGAGCGCGAGCCCTAATTGCCCTAATCCCGTTCCAATCTTCCATCTTCTCCAGTTCTCCTCCATCTGATCTGAGTGACTGAGTCTTCTCCTCCATCTGATCAAAGTCTTCTCCTCCATCTGAGCCCTAATCCAGTCGCTCCCCCATCGCGATCAGACTCCCGACGACGGATCCCTCCTCCTTAGTCTTCCTCATCATCTTCTTCGCATGATCGCATCTCTATCGACATCTCAACTCAAGTCAACCACGGATCTATCATCTATGTAAGATTCAATTATAGCCAAATCTATTTTTTTTTTTTTTTTTTTTTTTTGTGATTTAGTAATCAAGTCAAGGTTTTTCTTGTTTACCTTAAAGCCTTAAGCAAAACTGCAAAAGGATTTATTTTTTATTTTTTTCCTTTTCAGTTGGAAACTTGGAAACAATCAACAGGATTCCAACTTCGGTGACAGACTGACAGTGTATTCGTATTCAGGTATGTAGCATTTTTTTAGCAATTTGTAATTGTATTCTGAAAAATTGATTTTGTTTTCTTGAATTTCTTCCTGTTGACTGTTGAGTGTTGAACAGAATCACAGATTACAGATGAAATATATAAAATCCAAGTTTAATTGTTTAAAGGTCATCCTTCTCATTCACGGCTTCACATGATGAGATTCTGAGAAATTAGTAAATTACACAAGTTACAAACACAAAACAGTAAACACTTAACACTGAAACAGGCTAAACAGCTATTTGATTTCTTCAGTTCTTGTGATTTTCTAATTTTTCTTAATGGCTTAATGCTCACTGCTCAGTTGCTTTGCTCTAATTTATTTTGCACTTAAAACTGAATAACTTCAATCTAGTCTTCATCTTAGTCTGCACTTAAGTTAAAACTGAATAACTTCAATTTATTTTGCACTTATTTTGCACTTATTACTGATCAGTTATCACATGATTCACTTCAATCTTCATCTTAGAAAGTTTAGGACCTTAGGTAATTCAGTAATTCTATTTCTGTAATTGCATATGTTTTAACTTTTAAATTAAAGCTGCTTAACAGGCTAACAACTTAAGTGCTTAAGCAGTTAAGCATATATTTAATATTTTTCTTCTCTCTAGTCTAGGACTGTAGGGCATCACCCAAAGGAAATTTAAAAAATGAAAGAGAGCTCCTCTAGGCCTCCATTGGCACCGTCAAGCTCCCGACCTCCTTCTTCGGGGCCATCAATCTCCCGGCCTCCTTTAGCACCATCAAGTTCCCGACCTTCTTTGGCACCATCAACTGCACCTCAAGCATCCCCGCCGCCTCCCGAACAGTTGACAACTGGCTCATCTTCAGGTTCAGTTGAGGTTAGTTGATTAATTTTAAGCTTTTCTAAATTTTTATTTACTGAAATTCTAAATCTTGAAAATTTAAAATATATGATAATAATTACTTATATAAATTTAATTTGTCTGTAGGTTGATCAAGGAAAGAATCCAGCGGAGCCTCAGCAGCCTACTAACAAAACCAAGAGAAAGAACGTAAGGAAAAGATCTACGGTATGGTTGCATTTTAAAACTTTTCAAGAAAATGGACATGCTAAAGCTGAGTGCAAGTATTGTAAGAAAGTATACAATGCTGATCCACGTGTGAATGGGACATCTACATTGCATACTCATGCGGAAAATTGTAAGAAGAACCCACATAATGAAGAAACCCGACAAAAACTGTTAAGTTTTCAACAACCAATAGGAGGAAGTGGTGGTGGTGGAGAAGCTAGTCTTAGCAATTGGGAATATGATGAAGTGGCTATAAGAAAAGCGCTTTCATACTTGATAATTCTTGATGAACAACCATTCAAATTAGTGGAAGGTGTTGGATTCCGATACTTCATGTCCATTGCATGTCCTAGATTTCATCTCCCATCCCGTTGGACAATCCAAAGAGATTGTTACCAACTTTACATTGATGAGAAGGAAAATTTAAAGAATTTATTGAAAGCTACATGTCAAATGGTATCTTTTACAACAGACACTTGGACTTCTATTCAAAATATCAACTACATGTGTCTCACTGCACATTGGATTGATAATGATTGGAAATTAAACAAAAGAATTTTAAACTTTTGTCCAATTCCTAGTCATAAAGGTGATGAACTTGGTAGGGCGGTGGAGAGATGCTTGGTAGAATGGGGGATTGAAAATGTCTTCACCATAACCGTTGACAATGCATCTTCTAATGATACCATGATCGCCTATTTAAAGAAAAGGCTTAATAATTGGAATGGAACAATGCTACATGGGAAATACCTTCATATGAGGTGTATTGCGCACATTGTTAATCTTATTGTTAATGATGGGATAAAAGAAATGGGCTCTTCTGTTGCTAGGGTGCGCTCAGCCGTGAAGTATGTGAGGAGTTCTCCTTCTCGATTACAAAAGTTTAAGAATTGTGTTGAGATTGAAAAATTGAATGGTCTAAAACCTTATGCTTGGATGTGCCTACTAGATGGAACTCCACATATTTGATGTTGCATACCGCATGCAAGTATGAAAGAGCTTTTGAAAGGTATTGTGATGAAGACCCATTTTTCAGAAATCAAGTATTAAGTGGAAATGAAAACAATGAGTTGCCGTCAGAGGATGATTGGACTAATGCAAGAAGGTTGTGCATTTTTCTTGAAAAGTTTTATGAACTCACTTTGCGTGTTTCTGGTTCTTTGTATGTAACTAGCAATAGTTTTCTTCATGAAATTAGTAATGTCGCTTGTGAGTTGATAGATCAACAAGAAAGTGGAGATTTAGAATTGAGGAACATTGCCCACAAAATGCAAGAGAAGTTCGACAAGTATTGGGGGAGTTGGGAGAAGACTAACATGTTGATTTACATTGCCGTGCTTCTTGACCCCCGATATAAGGAACAATATGTACAATTTGTTCTTGAACTTCGTTATGGTGCGAGTGAAAGTTTAGAGAAGATGAAGATTGTAAAAGAGGCCGCATCATTATTATTTAATGACTACAAGATAAGGTATGAAAGTTCAAATGAGCAATCGAGTGAGATGGCCCAATCTTCAAGCAATATTGCCAATGTTTCCTCTTCCTCATCTCAATCATTAGATGTAAGGAGTCGCTTTAAAAGAATGAGAGCCGGTGTTGGAAGTGAGGAGACAAAGACAGAATTGGAGAAGTTTTTATGTGAAGATGCCGAAGATGATCTTTCTACATTTAACATCTTGGAGTATTGGAAAGTTAATAGCTCAAGATTTCCTATCCTACATCGAATGGTTCGCGATGTGTTAGCGGTTCCCATCTCCACCGTTGCTTCTGAATCGGCATTTAGTAGTGGTGGTCGTATCCTTGACCCGTTTAGGAGTTCATTGACTCCAAGAATGGTCCAAGCTCTTTTATGCACCGAAGATTGGCTTCGGGTCACAATGTCATCAACAAAGATTAGTATTGAAGAAGACTTGGATGTTCTTGAAACACATGATATAGGTAAAAAAATTTTTGGATTTTAATATCTAATTCAATTATTGGTTTTTAATTTAATAGATTACTTTGTTTCTTAAAATAAATATTCATTTCTTTTGATTATAGATTTGTCTAAAATGGCATCGGAACCAACAATCACGGAGGTTTAAGAAGAGAAGAGAACTTGTGAGTTGTGAGCTTTGCAGCCTTTGCTATTTGGACACTTTGGAGTTTGGAGTTTGGACTGTAATATTTTAATTTGCATTGTTTTGGACTGTTTACAGTCCAAGCTTTGGACTGTAAGTCTGTAATATTGTTGCTGTTTAGACTGTTTAGCCTGTTTTGGATTTGGATTATACTATTTTTGGCTGCCCCTTGTGTATTGGCCAGTATGGGGATTGGGGGCCTTTCTTTTGTTGATACATATGATGATATGATTGCTAATGCCTGGCCCTTGTGTCTGATTGCCTGGCCCTTGCCTGGCACAGTTGCACTTGTGTCTGATGTATCATGTAGGGGCCTGCCTTGCCTGATTGCCTGCCTTCTGTTATGTGATGCCTGATTGCCTGCCTTCTGTTCTGTGATGCCTGATTGCCTCACCTGATTGCCTGCCTTCTGTGATGCCTGATTGCCTGATTGTCTGCCTTGTGTGTATGGCCAGTAATTATGGGGGCTTCTCTTCTGTGATGATGCCCAGTTCTCCTTCTGTGATGCCTGGCCCTTGCCTCAGTTCAGTTGTGACTCTTGTGAGTTGCCTGAACTGAAGTAGTGAAGTGGCACTTGTGTCTGATGTATCATGTAGGGGCCTGCCTTGCCTGATTGCCTGCCTTCTGTTCTGTGATGCCTGATTGCCTGCCTTCTGGAATCTGTTCTGTGATGCCTGATTGCCTCACCTGATTGCCTGCCTTCTGTGAGTTGCCTGATTGCCTAATTATGGGGGCTTCTCTTCTGTAGTTCTGTGATGATGCCCAGTTCTGAGTTCTCCTTCTGTGATGCCTGGCCCTTGCCTCAGTTGTGACTCTTGTGAGTTGCCTGAAGTGGCCCTTGTGTGTTGTGTCTGATGTATATGTATGGGAATGGGAATTCTTTTTTGTTGATACATATTACATATGATGATTGCCTCATTGCCTGGCCCTTGCCTCAGCTGTGACTCTTGTGAGTTGCCTGAAGTGGCCCTTGTGTCTGATGTATATGTATGGGAATGGGAATTCTTTTTTGTTGATACATATGATGAATTGATGATTGCCTATTTGCCTGGCCCTTGCCTGAATCTGAAGTGGCCCTTGTGTCTGATGTATATGTATGGGAATGGGAATTCTTTTTTGTTGATACATATTACATATGATGATTGCCTCATTGCCTGGCCCTTGCCTCAGCTGTGACTCTTGTGAGTTGCCTGAAGTGGCCCTTGTGTCTGATGTATATGTATGGGAATGGGATTTCTTTTTGTTGATACATATGATGATTGCCTATTTCTATTTGCCTGGCCCTTGTGTCTGATGTATATGTATGGGAATGGGAATTCTTTTTTGTACATATGATGATTGCCTGGCCCTTGCCTGAAGTGGCCCTTGTGTCTGATGTATATGTATGGGAATGGGACATCTTTTTTTGTTGATACATAATATGAATCTATGATTGCCTGGCCTTGTTCGGTTTAATTTTCGGTTTACAAAACAAACCGAAAACCGAAAACCATATTCGGTTCGGTGTACTGTTCAGTTTGAAAGATTTTCGGTTCGGTTCGGTTCGGTTCTGAACATGCGGTTTTTTGGACCGGTTTGTATTTTTGTACAGGAAAAGTGCACCGCACCGCCTGATGCTCACCCCTAACTGTCACTTGATAATTTGATTGGACTTTTTCACTTTTCGTTTGTTGCTTGTAACATGAATTAGAATTATTTATTAGCAAGTTCATTAATAATGCCCACTTATAGAGACTTCATTAATTGTACTTGTAACTTGTAAGCTTTGCTTCAAGCCATTTATAATAATAATAATAATAATTATTATTATTATTATTATTATTATTATTATCATCATCAACTCCTCATGTTTGCGCATTGCTTTGGACCCTGTGCTAGTGTACTACAGTCACCATCACCATTATCATCCATTTGCAGTTTGGTTATAAAAAAACCTGGTGGGAAATTCTGGAACCCGCGGGCTTTCCTGAATTTTTTTTTTAATGAAAAGTATTTGATTGTGAAAAAAAATCAAAAGTGAAAAATAGCAGTGAGATCTGCAAGTCACAGTAATTCAGAGCGGATCAGTCTTGCGAGAGTGACAAAAACTGATCGGAAATATGATGTTGTAGGATCCGCGGTCAAGCTTTCTCATAAAAAGCTTCATTTTTGTAGAGTTCACCGAAATTTTTTTCAAAATATTTTCTGAACTAAACAGGCTCTGAGTATCCACTTCAGCTAAATTGGGCATCAGTAATATTGTGCACATTCAGATTTTCATTAAAGATGTTTCAACAAGGCTAGTCACATTACAGAAATCGACAAACCTAAAATTTCATAATCTGTTTCTCTCTTGTTTTTCTCATGTAAACCTCGATCAAATTATATGCAGTTAGATTCTTCCCAAAGTCCATTTTCTAACAATCCTAGTGTGGCTCCATCAAAATTTTGTAGAGAGAGGTAGAACTACAGTACAATTTCTGTGCAGACTTGAAAACGAATATGGGTCTATGCCAAAATTGCACATAGAGATTGAATTTGTGTTGGGTGTTGATCCAAATGGATGTTTTTCCATATAACTTTTTGGCCATTGTCCATATTTCAAAGAAATGACGTTAAATTCTTTAACCTTTTTATGTTAGTTTAAAAAGGTTAATTTATATAGGGACTTTTGTGTAAAGTTTGTATCAGAAGTTTTTTTTTTAATGAAAGGCCATAGCTGTATGATGATCGAGTCAAACCTGCACACAGAAAAATACAGAGTTTAAGAATAGTTTTAGGTCCTCAATTCTACCTAGACTACACAGATCGTGATCCACATGGAGGGACAGTGATGAAAAATTTATAGTAAGTTTCTTCTTTTAATTAACTAAAACAGATTTGGGAGTCCTCTTCTCAGCTTGAGAAGAAAATAAAAATAGTTAAGAAGGAGATGTAGAAGAAGAGATGGTGGTATTGTTGTTATTTTATGTAAAAAAGAAAAAGAAAAAAAAAAGATAAAAAAAGAGTATTTAAGATGATTTTGTTAATTCAAAAGAAACGAAAAACAAGTTTAAAGAAAAAATTAAAAGAGAAAGTGTTAATTGAAAATTGTTAAATTAAACTAAGAAAGAAAAATAGAAAAGAGAAAAAGGATGAAGATTTACTCTATTGTAGATTAATATACCATAATTAGATGTGAAGTAATATAAAGCAAAGTAGTAGAAAGAAGTACAGGAAAGCAGTGTTTGACGAGATTGAGTACGATGAAGAAAAGTTGAAAACCTCCATTGATTATCACATTCAATATAAGTTTCTTGAAGAAAAGATTACATAGTGTCACTCTACAATAACTCTTCCTTTATTCTAATCATGTAACTCTCTCTAACCCAAATAAAATAAAAAAATAAAAATAAAAATTACATTGAAGAAGAAAAAGAAAAAAATCTAAACTAACTTAAATCTCTCTCTAGAGTGGTGCCCTTTCTGCCTTCGAGGTATGAGGGTACTTATAGGAGAAAATCAGAGGGATAGATAGGGGGAGCTGGCTATATCTGAATTTGAATCTTTCCCTTATCTCCAAACTTGATTTGATTTATCCATAATTTTATGTAGAAATTCAACTTATTATCGTGTTGATTGCTGAATATGACTTACCAAATGACAGAATTAGAAAGAGTGATCAATATAAGACTTGTAGCCCTTTACGTCTTCTTTCTAGATCATCTTGAATCATCAGATTTAAGTTTCGCTAGCGAAAGTTATGATTAAAAGTCTAAAATGTATCCAGTCTGAATCTGACTCTAAATTGCTTCAACTCATCTGTTGATCTTCTCACTATCCATTTATTCTCTTGGATTTTCAAATTGTCTTTTAGAATTGATAAGATATACATTTATAGTGATGGAACTCTGTTCAGTAGATCCATGAAAGCACGCTAGAAGAAATCCGAGGAATGGCTAGAGTGCCAAGCATTGAAGGGACTAGCCATGGATGAAACCAAGCCTAGATGAGGTTATCGCGTAACATAGCTCAGGTGTTAAACATTAGGGTGCGGCGAGGCTAACGCTCTGCGAGACTCGCATATAGCGAAGTTCACGCGACGAAGCCAGCGCGTAACACAACGCTAAATGCTAAGCACCAGGGTGCAGCGAAACTCACACCTGGTTAGGTTCACAGATGACTAGAACACGACCCTCGCTTAGCGAGGCTAGCGGAGCCTTTGGTCCACCAAATCAATAAAAACTGCCAGGAGTTATTGGCTCTGAGAACACGATCAAGAAATTATAATAATCGAAGCGTGTCCCGAATACTGTCTTCTAAATAATATCTTGACTGCAAATCAGCTCTGAGAATGCCCGAGTTCCCTGAACATAGTTGAAGAAATCATGATCGCTATTAGAGTAATAAAAATAGAAAATATCATAACTCTATCTGCCAGGAGTCCTGATTCTGAAATGTTGTTATATACTGACACTCCCCATGAAATGATGCAATCTATCTGACTATATAAGTGACGACTACTCTGCTTGATGTACTAGTCTCCCATGATGTATCCATAAATATAAGAATATAATGCAAGACCGAAGATCTGCCCAATATAAGATAGTGTGATATACCAGAGTCAAGGAATGCCAGAACATAATGAGAACGAACCATATCTGCCCTGCTGTCACCTCACTAGTCAACACATATCTTAAGTTGGCATAAAGATTATAAAGATTATAAAAACCAGAATAGCAAAATAGAAGAGATAGGAATCACGAAATAGGGAGAAAGATAGGACGGACTAGGATTGATGGTGATAGGACAATGAGGAGGATATGATATAGAGAATTTACCAACTCCCGGACATGCTAAAAATGGGGACAATGGTTACGGTCAGTCCTTTCAGGGTTCCTTTTTCAGATATAGGGTGCCCTTCCTGTTCTCACCCCATCATATTGAGCATCCCGACTCCCTCTTTCGTCAGGTTATCTGTTTGCCTCCCTTCATCATGTGCCCTAGTTCTCGGTCTCTTTTGTATATGACTCCATGCTGGATGCTGGGATGAAGTGAGGTTATTCTGCCAGTAGGTCCTGGATTCCTTCCCAATGGTGATACTGGATGAGTTGATCTGATCGGTGCGATGTTCTCTGTCTCCTTGAACAGACAGTCACTTTACAACATAATTCATAATCTTTCTGGTGGTTGTGTTGTAGGTGCCCGGCTTCAGACAATATCCGCATATCATATGTTAAGGGCAAGGTTGGAGGGATGACTTAGCTAGTAGGGCATCCAGAGGCCTGTCTGAGCCTTTACTTCCATCAATTAAGAGGGTCTCTTCACCAACTCCATCTACACCCCATCCTAATCTTCCTTCTCTGGGTCCATTCTACTTCCCGGATGATGACAAAAGAACTTGAAAATACTCCTTGGGCTGCTTGGGGATAAGAAACATCCTGCTCTTCATCTTCATTTCTTACTAAAATATTGCTTGTTCAGTTTTCCTTGTCGGCCACTATGTAAGACACTGACCGACTATGCCTTAGGAATTTTGCAGTGTACATATTTACTATTCAATCTCCTTACTGCAATCTGATAAATCATTCTTTCATTTCTTTCTGAGCCATTACAGAGAAGAATCTTCCTATAGAAATCCTTCGAGAACTAGTCCCAAGTGTTGGGCTTTCCCAGTCTCGCTGCTTCCGCCAAATACTACATCCAGGCTACATCTTCTAACTGAATCTTGATCATTTTCACCTAGTTCTCGTCAGGGACCCAAGTTGACTTAGAAGATCCATCAGGTTTACTGACCACTGCTATGCATCCAGGGCTTCTCCATGCTTGAAAAGATTGCCGGCTGTAATTTCCTGAAATCCAACATGTCGCCTGGCTTCTGTTTCCGGAGTGCAACCAATGATCCTTGGTGCGGGACCTTCGTCTGTACTTGATCGTGTCTCATCATATCTTGCAGAAATAGTCTCAAATCAAGATTTTCTCCGTTAGGGTTACCCTAGGAAGAACCAGAACCGTTATGATTTCCCCATCTTTTCATGTCCGAGTTGGTCCAAGAATAACAAGAAACTGAAGTATGAAAGGATGGCAGAACTTCAGAATTCAAGGATAAGATTATCAAGAGAGAATGGATAACTTTGTACTTGTAGTTGGATTGTATAACCAAGACTCATGCATTCCAGTTGCAAATTCCTTTACCATTAATTTGCCATCTGGACGTACTGAAGAGGTGAGAGCCTAGGCTCTGATACCAACCTGTAACGCCCCGATCCTGCGGGTACGGAGAAGTTACTGCAACGTATATACGCAGGTCAGAAATACCCTCACGTATATACGCTAAGCATCAGTACAGGCAAGAATCAGAGTACGGAAGCAAGTGGTGCATTATACATTCCAACACATGAGTACAATTACAGAGTTATCACCAGGGTGATCCAATATTACAATAATATTACATCACCATAATGGCGCAATTGCGAGATTACAAAGAGATGTACAAGTATGAACAGTACACAGGCACTCACGAGTTTACAAAAGGAAAACTCGAGAGGCACACAAGGGGGCCTGGAAGGATAGGGCTTCAGATGGTCAGCTGGGGATCCATGCTACCGCTGCGCCACTCTGATCAGCAACTGGGAGAATCCACAAGCTCCAAGCTCCATGACCTGGACATGAGGATCCAGGGGAGTCAGATGAAACTCCCCAGGCGAGTGGTGAAGCAAAAGCCAAGTGGCGAGCAAGGGTGAGTATATATAAAGCGATAAAACCAAGTAAAGCCGAGGACGAGCAAATCTGATTGTATGGTTTCAGATCACGGCTCCATAAGACTAGTACGTCGAAGGAATAATCCAAATAAGGAAACCCTCATCTATATACCTTTATCTCATGTCACCATAATCCAAGCACATACAACCCGACTGTACTCAGGGCATGATAAGAAAATGAACAGGAGGCAGGTGGATACAAGGGATAAAGCAGAACATGAGCAGTTAATACTATAATACTCATAAAGCTGAAAATCCGAAGTAAAATCCCGGACAAGCAAATATGTTAAGGCATATCACAGATTCATAGCCGTTTAAGCTGCAGGCTTCAGTATGCGTCCCATTTCACATACTTCTACTTACAACTTAAAGAGCAGGTTATTATCTTGACACTTTATTATTACTCGTCTTACCCTGATATCTAGCTATGTGAACTAGCGTCCCAGCACACATAGATCCATATCCGAGTAAAGCAAGATTGTTATTGGAAACCAGCAGGGGTATCAACGAACTATGTTTACAGTGGGTCCCGTACATACCAGGGACCACGGCCCAGGATTGTTCCGTTGCTTGGTGGACGGAACCAGCCGCAAGGCTAACAGGAGGGACTTATGTATGCCCTTATCATGATGGTACCAGGAAGGAGGGAGCCAGCACTCCCCTCGGTCGCCTGGAGGCCCACAGGTCAGACCGGAAGTTTTAGTTGCACAACATGCCTAATACCACTGTAAACACGAACACATATTGATAGCCGCAAGTTTCCCCCGACCCGATGCAAGTTGTTCCTTTTTATGATTTATTATGTAATTATCAGATTCCGGGAATGAGCATGAACAAGTCCGAAATGTCAGGAATACATGTATATCAGGAGTACTGGATCGTACTATAATGTATCACATGTGTAACAGGAGTACAGTTTGTACTATCAAGATGTTATCAAGATGTCAGGTCATCATTCCCGTTATCGTGATAATCATAAGAGTCAAGTATATCATGCCGGTGTCAAGTGATAGCATGACAGGAGAATGATATTTGGCAGGTGACCAATCATGTCAAAAGATTGATATTAGTCCGGTGGCAAGTCATGTCATAGCAGATAACAAGTCGGGTGTCAGGTGATGGTACAACAGTTGTCAAGTAATATAAACAGGTGATAGGCATTAGCATGCAGATGATAAGTATCAAGCAAAGGCATGCCAAATATTAACATATCAAGTTTGTCAAGTAATAGAATAATAGTTGAACACAATCAAAGAAGGCGTTAGTTCCAAACAGCACAAGTCATGAATAATACAAGTCGACCGATGAAATAGGAAAGTCAAAGGGGAAAGCGAGAACACTCGCATAACCAATAAAATAGTAAGGCAAGAGGATAGCGAGATCACTCGCCTAAATCTTAGTGAAATCTCTGATATCCGGGGTCCAGGAATCAACGCGCAAACGCGATCAAATAAAAGGAGAACGAAGACGCGGGGGACGCTGACGCGGGAATCGCGTTGCGAGAATAGCAGGAGCGGGAATCACAGACGCGGGGATCACGTCGCGAAGGTGTCAAAACGCGAGGCAAGTGACCTGCGTTTAAATCAGGGCATGAGGAGAACGTGGACGCGGATGCGGGTTCCGCATCGCATTAACACAAGGAGAATACGGACGCGGGTGTGGGATCCGCGTTAGGAAACAAACAGGGAGGAGGGAAGGTGATGTTCGTCAAGTAACAAGTCTTGTAATAGCAATATATAACACAAGACTCGAGGATAAGGTCCATATTCAAAGAAGTGATTAACCACAGCAAACAGTCAAGATTAGTCGACTAGGGCAAATGAGTTAGTCGACTAATGAAGGCCGCGTCTCAGAGAGCTGCGTCTTCAGAAGGAAAGTTAGTCGACTAGGGGATGATAGTAGTCGACTAATAGGGTTGCGTCTTCAGAAATAAGGCTGCGTTTCAAAGGGGTTAGTCGACTTATAGTTGGGTCAAGTCGACTAATGGAGTGCAAAACAGAGAGCAGAACTTGACTTTAGAGGGTTGCGTTTGATGATAAAAACACAAGTATAATGATAAGTTCTTTGTTAAAGTGGTCGCCAATTATCACCAAAACGATCACCGGAATAATCGCGAACGATTACCGGAAAATCTACGGCGATAAAGCTCGGCCCCAATCCAAAAGGAGGGTACCGGCCCAAGAGTCTTGCCGATGATGAAGAGCACGGCCTCCAATCCAACGGAGGTGGCCGGCCCAAAAGAGAAGGAGAGAGTTTAAAGGTGCAAGTCTAGTTCAATATCAAAAGTTGGAGTTTTGGAAACGAAGCTTCGGAGAGCGAAGCTATGGCTCATCGGAAAGAGCACGATGAGGAGATGAAGATGGTGGGTTTGGTGGTGGCTAAGGTGGTGTATACGGTGGTGGAGATGGTGATGAAGCTATATAGCTTAATGGGTTCATGGTGTTTCATGGTGAAAAGAGGAAGAAGAAGATGGTATGGAGGTGTTGTTGTTGTTGGAAATGGATGAGGAGATGAAGGAGAGAATGATGGTGGAATTTGTGGTGAAAATGAAGGAAAAATGGTGGAGAAGTGGGTGGCCAAAGGAGGGAGAAGGTGGCTCTTTGCTGCTGCCATTGTTCTCTGTAAACCAAAAAGAAGATGAGAGGAAAAGAATGAAAGGAAGAGAGAGAAGGAGTGGGGTATTTATAAAGGTAAGGAGATGAATATAATATTGATGCCTTGTCATGATTCCTTAACATGAAACTTGCGTTTCACTTCTCCAAACGCAGCCCTCAACCTGCGTTTAGGCCAAAATGGGCCAAACGCGGGAGTTAAAGCCGCGTCCAGGGAAGATGCAAAAGCTGCGTTTAACAAAAGGACAAAAGTCAGATTAGACTTGATTGGGATTGATTGGCAGTGCATTAAATGCAGCATGGAGAGGATCTCCGCATTAAATGTAAATCCCAGGAGTGAAGCTCGCGTTTGGCGAGAAGAGAGAAAAAGTGGGAAAAATATCTGGACACTATTCCGGTATCTGGGAAAAAACCGAAAACTCCGGAAAAGTCCCAAAAATAAAGTAACTTGAAAAGCTTCCCAAAAATTCTCAAAAATAATAAATATTATAAAATGATTTTGGTGAAATCGGTTTTCAGGAATTCAATCTCATTTTCAAAATAAAAATCATAAGGTCAACCGTCAATACCGGTCTACACCGGGTTGGCCAGATTTTGATAAAATCTGAAAAATCTCAGAAAATGTCTGAAAGAAGAAATTATAATTCTAAGAAGTAATATGAAAGCGGAATTTAGAAATTTGATTCCAATTGTAAATGAAAATTCCTGAAACCAACCAGTGATACTGGCCGACACCCAATCCAGTGAAATTTTGATAAATTTAGAAAATTCTCAGAAAAAGTATTTAGATAGAAAAGGTGATTTTAAGAAGTTACTGGAAAGCCGTTTCTTAAAATTCAACTCCGTTTGTAAATTAAAAATCCGAGAATCGGTCAGCAGTACTGGTCGACACCGGTTTTGAAGATTTTCAACTTAATTCAGGAAAATTTCAGAAAATCATAGAAAATCCAAAATATTGGAAAACAGTATTTAAAACTGAAATCGGTCAATTTGGAATAACAAAAAGATCAAATTGAGAAATCTACTAGGATCGAGTCCCCGGTTCAGACTAGGGCTGACTCCGAGTCCACGAATTCAGATCCAAGGCAAAACGATCATGCGAACAATTCATAATATAAAACAAATACAGGAAGTAAATCAAAAATATGATCAGAAAATACGAATACGCAACTAAGTACGTATTCCGGGAACGGGGTGTTACACGCGTGGTCCTACCCAAGAAGAAACTGCTCAAGTGGTTGACCGGTGTGGCCCCGGCGAGTACGGCAGCCCGCCGACCACCACGAAGCTGCGCAAGTATTGGGGCTGCCAAGGCGACGAGGATCCCGTCACTGCTACCGATGATTTCATCTGGAACAAGGAGTTCATCGATCACATGAAGAAGTTGATTAGAGATGATGGAGCTGCTCCCAGTCCCCTTCCCTCAGTTGTAAGTTCTAGGGCAGTTTGTGTTGTGCGCGCAATCCAATCACAACAACCAAACAATAGAGAATCCCAAGATCTCCAGCACAAGAACAAACCCAAACAATCACACGAAGAATAAACAATCGCAAAAGACGAGATCTAACGAGGTTCGGTCAACGTGCCTACGTCCTCGGGGCAATCAATGGAGAGATTTCTATTAGGAAGATGATTACAACGGCTCTAAGTCTCTTTGAATGCAAGAGAACTTAGGGCTAATATTTTTTTCGCAGAGATTCTAAACCCTAGGATCAACATAGGCTTAAATACCTCATACAGCGGATCAGCAGATTTAACCCAGAACCCGACTGTCGGTCGACCGGGCCGGTCGACCGACTTCCTTATACCGGTCGACCGTGACGGTCGACCCAAGAAACCCGAGAGTTGGGTTTGTCAGTCAGGGTTTTCCGGTCGACCGGACCGGTCGACCAGAAAACCCGAGAGTTGGGATCTGTCAGTCAGGCACTGCGGTCGACCGGGCCGGTCGACCGCTCCAACCTCTGTGCATGTTGTGCACGTCGGTCGACCGGCCCGGTCGACCGACTCTTCTGATTTCTGCTGCTGCTGCTATTCCTGCCACTGTCTCTTTGCCTTTCATCGTCGACTTCCTTGGCGATCTTCGACGGCATCGACGGCACTTGGCAATGGCCATCACCTCCTATAATATCCTCTCTCCTCCAACAATTCTCCACCTCGGTGAAGATTTCCAAATCTGAGCCGAATTCCGACTCGATAGCGGCTGCACCAACTTGGTTGCCTACGTACCCCTGCCCAAGGGATCAAGCCGTCAGTAGTTCATCCAAATGAGCTTCAGCAAGCTCATTTCACCTGAAGGACATGGAGCAAGTCTTTGCAGTGTGCAAACTTCACCCCCGACACACCTTTGTTAGCATATCGGCCGGATTCTTCGAAGTGTGAATCTTCAACAAGTCAATGTCACCTCCCTCTAGAATCTCCCATACAAAGTGATACCTGACATCAATATGCTTCGTCCTTGCATGATAGACCTGGTTCTTTGCCAAGTAGATGTCACTCATGCTGTCACAGTTTATCTTCAATATATCCTGTTCCACGCCCAGATCATCAAGCAACCCCTGAAGCCAGATTGCCTCCTTCATGGCTTCTGTCATAGCCATATATTCAGCCTCTGTGGTCGACAACGCGACGGTAGACTGAAGTGTGGAGCGCCAACTCACCGGTGCCTGTGAGAATGTGAAGACATATCCCGTCGTCGACCGGCGTTTGTCAAGGTCACCTGCATAGTCTGAGTCCACATAACCTGTGCACTCCTGCTTTCCGGTGTTGTCCTTCTCGAATACTAAGCCTACATCAACTGTTCCCTTGATGTACCACAGAATCCATCTCACAGCTTCCCATGACCCTGTCCAGGATCATGCATGTATCGACTCACTATGGAGACTGCCTGTGAAATATCTGGCCGCGTACACACCATCGCATACATCAAGCTACCCACAGCATTGGCATATGGAACATGAGACATATACTCACGCTCCTGAACACTCCTTGGAGACATCTTCGCTGATAATTTAAAATGCGGCGCCATAGGTGTACTAACAGACTTGGTATCCTTGCTGATATTAAACTTCTGCAGTACCTTCTCCAAATAGCCCTTCTGTGTCAAACTTATCGTGCCAGCTTTCCTGTCTCTAGTGATCTCCATGCCCAATACTTTCCGTGCTTCCCCCAGGTCCTTCATCTCAAACTCTGACGACAACATCTTCTTCAGAGAATCAATAGCAGATCTTGACCTAGAGGCAATCAACATATCATCTACATAAAGAAGTAGATAGATATATTCACCTGATGGTAACTTGTTGTAGTTCACGCATGGGTCGAAATGGCTCCGTGTGTACTTCTTCTTCCTGATGAAGCTATCAAATCGCTTGTACCACTGTCTAGGAGACTGCTTCAAACCGTACAGCGATTTCTGTAGCTTGCATACTAACTCTTCCTTCCCTGCAACTTTATAACCTGTGGGCTGTGTCATATAGATCTCCTCCTCAAGATCGCCGTGGAGAAAGGCGGTCTTCACATCAAGTTGGTCAAGTTCCAACTCATTCTGCGCCACCAAAGCCAATAGAATCTGAATAGACGAGTGTTTAACTACTGGGGAGAACACCTCGTTATAGTCGATTCCTTCTCTCTGAGCGTAGCCTTTAGCCTCCAGCCTTGCCTTGTAGCGCACTGCATCTTCTTAGAGAGATTCCTGCTTCTTAGCAAATACCCACTTGCACCCTATGGCCTTCTTCCCCTTGGGCAACTTGGTGAGTTCCCATGTGTTATTCTTATAAAGAGATTGCATCTCTTCATTCATGGCATCTTTCCACATCCTAACTTCTGTACTGATCTCAGCTTCCCTGAAGGTAGATGGAATAGCCTCTTCAACAACTGGAAGTGCATACGCGACGACCATATCAGTGGTGAGCCAACCCGGTCTCCTAGTATTTCTCCGTGGTCTTTCCACTGCAGTAGAATCTGAAACAGTACCCATGACCTGCTCCTGATCATCTTCAATATCTTCAGCATTTTCTTCAGCTGCTCGATCACCTCCCTGTGTCACCTCAGGAATGATCCGAACTGATACTGAATCCTCTAGAGATGGTGGATCTGCATCACTCTCCACCTGCTGCAATAGCTCCTTGGTCTTGCTGGTCTCCACCTGCTTAGAGACCGTAGGCTTCATCAAAGATGCCTCATCGAATGTGACATCCCTGCTGATTAAGAACTTGTTGTCCTTTTGGTCCCAAATCTTGAACCCCTTGGTTCCTCGCTTGAAGCCAACGAACACCCCTTTCTTTGCCCTTGGGTCCAACTTGTCTTCTCTGACATGGTAGTAGGTTGGACACCCGAAAACCCTTAGCATATCATAGTCTTCAACAGTTCTTCCTGACCAAGCTTCAAGAGGAGTCTTCCCCCCTATTGCAGACGACGGCAACCTGTTCACAAGATGGCATGCATACCCCAAAGCTTCAGCCCAAAACTTCTTTGGCAGTCCTGCATTGGATAACATACACCGAACCTTCTCTAGCAAAGTCCGGTTCATCCTCTCAGCCACCCCATTTTGTTGCGGAGTCTCTCTTACTGTAAAGTGTCTCTCTATGCCCTCATCAAGGCATAGCTGTAGGAAATGATCCGATTTGTACTCTCCTCCATTGTCAGAACGGAGGACCTTGACCTTCCTTCCTGTGCTTCTCTCCAGATTAGCCTTCCACTTCACAAACAGTTCTAGGACTTCATTCTTGTGTCGCATAGTGTACACCCAACAGCGCCTAGAATAGTCATCGATGAACGACACAAAATAGTGGTTACCTCCAATCGATGCAGTCTTGGTAGGTCCCCATACATCCGTGTGAACATAGTCAAGAATACCCTCCGTGCAGTGTAAAGCTGTGCCAAACTTCACCTTGGTCTTCTTGCCGATGATGCAATGTTCACATAGATCCAGCTTGCAGGTCTCAGCACCCTTCAACAACCCTTTCTTCACAAGAGTTTGCATTGATTTCTCCCCTGCATGTCCCAGCCTCATGTGCCACAGCCGGGTTGAATCTTCCTTCTGACTGGTAGAAGCTGCCACCTGCCCTGTCACTGTACTACCCTTCAAGTAATACAAGTTGTTCCGGCGATCGGCCTTCAACACCACCATCGAGCCCTTTGTCATTTTAAGAACTTCTTCCTTAATAGACACTCCGAGACCCAATGATTCCAAAGCTCCTACAGAGATCAAGTTCCTCTTCAGCTGAGGTACATATCTCACTTCTTTCAGCTCCCTCACCATCCCATCAAACATCCTGATTGGAATAGTGCCAACACCCTCCATGATGCATGGATGATCATCGCCCATGACGACCGAACACCCCTCCAACTTCTCAAAACTGGTAAACCAGTCTCGATTAGGGCATACATGATATGTTGCACCTGTGTCCAAGATCCACTCGTTCTCCCCCGAGTAGCCTATGACGGGAGTGGTAACTGAAAACGAGAACACCGAAGAATCTGAATCTGATCCATCCGCCTGTGATTTGCTGCTTGCAGGTTTTATCACTTTTGCGAGATTTGCTTCAGATTTTGATTCTTTCTTCTTTCCCTTAAACTTTGGACAGTCTACTTTTCAGTGCCCAATCTCTTTGCAGAATGCGCACTGATTTCTCTTGAGATCCCTGAAGCCCGGCCTGGACTTTGATCTTCCTCTAATCTCCTTTCCCTTCCTTGATGAACCTCTACCTCTTACTTCCAATGCCTCTGCCGATGAACTTGTCTGAGAAGGATGTATTTCATTCTTCCTTGTTTCATAACTCATCAATGAAGACGACACCTCATCATAATCCAAGCTCTGCCTTCCATTAATGAAGGTCAGTGTGAATGTCTCGTACTCCTCTGCAGGAAGTGAATTCAGAAAGATGACCGCCTTATCTTCCTCTTCTAGCTTGACATCCAAATTCAGCAGATCTGTAAGAAGCTTCGTATATCGGTTGATGTGCTCATTGACTGTGCTCCCCTTCTTCATCCTGAACTGATACAGCTTACTCTTAAGCTGCAACCTGGACTCTACACTTTTCTTCAGGTACTTCTTTTCAAGGGTTTCCCACAGTTTCTTCGCTGACGTCTCATGTTGCACAAGGTATTTTATGTCTTGTGACAAGCATGAACGTATCAAGCCACATGCCGATCTGTTCATCTTCGCCCACTCTTCATCAGTGGTAGTGTTCTTCTTCCTCTCCAATAGGAGAGTGTCTTCGAGGTTTGATGCATTCAGCGCATCTATAACCTCACATCTCCACATGCCGAAATTGTTAGTCCCATTAAACTTAACAACTTCAATCCTTGGGTGAGAGTTCATTGTCTTAGCGGAAACTATTTCTTCTGCCATTGAGATTTTCCCTGATTATCTATCTATGCGGAAGTAATCACCAACTTGAAATAGATCCCAACACAGATAAAAAACGGATTTTTACCTGTCCCTTGAAACCCTAGATCGAGTTTCTCTCCGGATCTACTTCACCACCGATTCAACGAGCCCTCCTTGAGTCCTTCTGAGATCGACACACGATCTCCACGAACCCCGTTACCTCTGATCTGAGATCGACACACGATCTCCACCGAATCAGATCTCGAGCCCTTCGAATCCTCAGAAATCCCAAGTGCAACCCGGAAGCTCTGATACCACTTGTTGTGCGCGCAATTCAATCACAACAACCAAACAATAGAGAATCCCAAGATCTCCAGCACAAGAACAAACCCAAACAATCACACGAAGAACAAACAATCGCAAAAGACGAGATCTAACGAGGTTCGGCCAACGTGCCTACGTCCTCGGGGCAATCAATGGAGAGATTTCTATTAGGAAGATGATTACAACGGCTCTAAGTCTCTTTGAATGCAAGAGAACTTAGGGCTAATATTTTTTTCGCAGAGATTCTAAACCCTAGGATCAACATAGGCTTAAATACCTCATACAGCGGATCAGCAGATTTAACCCAGAACCCGACTGTCGGTCGACCGGGCCGGTCGACCGACTTCCTTATACAGGTCGACCGTGACGGTCGACCCAAGAAACCCGAGAGTTGGGTTTGTCAGTCAGGGTTTTCCGGTCGACCGGACCGGTCGACCCAGAAAACCCGAGAGTTGGGATCTGTCAGTCAGGCACTGCGGTCGACCGGGCCGGTCGACCGCTCCAACCTCTGTGCATGTTGTGCACGTCGGTCGACCGGCCCGGTCGACCGACTCTTCTGATTTCTGCTGCTGCTGCTATTCCTGCCACTGTCTCTTTGCCTTTCATCGTCGACTTCCTTGGCGATCTTCGACGGCATCGACGGCACTTGGCAATGGCCATCACCTCCTATAATATCCTCTCTCCTCCAACAGTTTGTACAAGACCCCTACTTTTGTTGGAAAATTGCAAAATTAGTATCTGATATCATACGTTTCTGTTTGAAATGGAGAGGATACTAGTTCTGGGTTCTTGAGCCTGTACCGAGCGATGAGTCTTGACAGGTTATTGGAAAAATTTTCATTCTAATCCCTTTATTTATTTTTTTAATTATTGTTATCATCTTACTGAAAGTAAAAATTATTTATTTGAGGAGTATAGTGTGGAGATTGATCTGAGCATGGAATTGAGGTCGCCGCCCAAATCGGTGTTGGAGCCGCTGGTTGAGGCCGCACTTTCTCTTTCTCAACTGAGTCAACTGTTGTTTTGTTGTGACAATTTTGTTGGAAATATCAAAATTATAGCTCAAATTTCTTTGGGCTTACGTTTGTTGTCAAATTGATTTATGTAGAGCTCTGAAGGAGCTTCATCACCGAGGTGGAGACTGGTTTCCACTCGCGAGAGCAAGCAAAGTGGGGCTGAGCAAACAAGGCTGCCACTGGGGGGAGTGTAAGTTTTCATGCTTTGTCAAGGTTGCCTTGTTTCTTGTTGAGAGATATCTATTTTTAGTACAAAACAAAGTAAAAGTAGTGATATACCATTATTAGACAAAAATATTTGTAGTTTTATTTTCTTGTACATAGTAAATTTGACTGACGTCTTCCACTTAGAACGTGCTTGTCTTTTCAGTTTACATCTGTGCTGTCAGTTCATACCTCTGTCCATATTTTTCATATGAGTTATTAGTGTAGGATGTCATGCTACAGAGTCAAAGCAACCTTGCGGGGATCCCAAAGTATTGGCAACTCAAGCAAGAGTGGAATACTTCATGCTATTATCTATTTGATGTTTATTTATTTTATCATCCTATGCACGGTAGTTTTCTTACCAGTCTTGTACTTGTTGGTCTCTTGAAATGTGATACAAGGGTCTGAAAGGAAGCCTAAGCGATTGATGACAACATTGTTTTGTTTCCTTGGCCCTTTGTTGCAGTTGAAGAAGAGGTTGCAATTGCTCACTTTGGGGATTGGTGGAGTTGGTGCAGTATCGGCATATGTTTCATACACTCCTGAAATAGCGGCTTGGTAGGCATGGAAGAAGATATTGTGTGTGTGACATCCTTAACTTCTTACTCCAAATTATCACTTCAAAATATCTTTCTTGTTGAACCATGAAAAATATCTCTTCTCCTACTTTGTTTGGTTGTCCTCAAGCTCAAAGTGAAATTTAGTTCATCACATATCATGTTATTTGTTAATTTGGCTTTTGATGCTATATAACCTCCACATCTTAATACATGTGGAAAAATTGTTGGATTAATATTGTTGGTTGCTAATTTACGTAAGCACGTATCGAATGTCTAAGGGCCCCATACTTACCACATACATTTTTTTCGTAACAATCTTTGTTACTAATCCTCATCAGTCTTAGTGATGGATGAAGTATCCTTGATGTCAATTTACCGAAGAAGATCCTACTCAAATACAGAAGAAAAGATGTCTAAAGCCCGCAAATGTTTTTAGAGATCATAGTTTTTATGTAGGAGAAAACTTGGTCTAATTGCCTTTTACATATCAAGTACCTTCAAATAAGGAGTCACTAGCTGGTATTAGTTCACCTATTAGCTATGATTTGAAGACACATGCACGGGTGTCTTACCCCAACACGGACGGGGGTGTCGGACATGACAATTTTTCAAAATCCACGCACGAGGACATGGCTAAATATACAAATTTCTTCTAAATTTATACATATTTGACTAAGAATTACATGTATTAGGCTAATATTAATGTACAAAAGAACTTAATTTTTGTAAATTGATCTATAAAATAGTTAACTTTTGTCAAGTACCATAATATAATTCATCCTATGTGTATATTTTTGAGGTAAATAACGAGTTACACATTTTTAAGCGTCGGACACACATGGACACGGGTGTTGTCTCTACATGTGTCAGACACACCAATTTTTAGGTGGAAGAAGTGTCCTACATATCATAGCCTTTTAGAACGAAAAATTTTTTGTGGTTCACCGTTCACCTTATCTTAGTAGTTGTTTTCTCTACAGTGTTTCACATTTTTCCCAGCATAGAATGCTATAGAATGTAATCATGAGCATGTTTGAAACCGATGATCCCTTTTTGACATGCTCTTTCTTCAGCTTTGGTGCAGCGTTGCTCGGTTGATTTATATACATATGTATGCTTGGTAACACCGTGGATTCCATGGCAGATGGGGCTAGAGGTTTAGTCAAGTATGTATTTCTTTATTTTATTCTATCTAGACGATGATCGTTATGGTCTTTTATTACCTTGTTTTGTGAAAAATAAACATAGTCAATAAGCCTTATCTGAATAATTTGTGAAGAGAATTAAATTGACAGAGAAGATTGTGGTAAAATATTATCAACAACACATCCATACTCTATATAATTGTCCAATCATATGTGGAGGATGGCCATTACTGTGATCTAGTTTTGCCATAATTTAAATGGAAAAAAAATGAAAAGAGCAAAATCACATCTCTGGTCAGAAAATGTCCTTCCCTCAGGCCAGTAATGTTTAGTTTGTCCTTGACATTATAATTCATGTTTCTGAGTCTCCCATCTCTGTCTTATCCTAACGGCTTTCATCCTGTTGAAATCTCCAATTGTATATACAGTCGGAAGCTAATGTCAATTATTAACTTGGTCTATTTATGTGGAGAAGCATACATATTAACTTTGTCTACTTTTTCTTAAAGGGGGATGGAAACAATATCCAATAGTTTAATAGTTGAAATTTAAGTTTGGTTTATCCAGCTTATTCTACAACTGTGGGACTACAACCTGTTGTCATCTATAGGATAAAGCATTATTTTGAACGATTCATTGTATTCAACCAGATATATGAAGAATACCGACCTTCTGGAAGTCCGTTCTTTGAGTAACAATTGCGTAGATTGAATAGCATGCTTACCTGTTCATATGAGTTTTAGAAATTATGTATATCATAGCACTCAATTAACTCTACTTTAAACTATTGAAGCTAATGTAATGTGCAAAGGAATCTTTTACTGTTGTAACTTTTGAATCCACTTTCAACTAGTAAACATATTCCAAGGTAGAGGAATAAAATGCAATGTTAACACCAACCTGGTAAAAACTCATGTTCTACTGGAGATGAATAAATTTATCTTTATCAACAGGTCTATATATGTTTTGTAGCTATTTCTAGAGAATTTTGTATACAGACTTTCTTAGGAGCAGAAAAGCAGAGATGATGATAATGGACTCTCTCTAAATGATAGTTATAAGTTTTTTTTTTCCCCTTTAACCATGAACAGGAAAATGGATTTCTTGACTGAAATGATAAAAACCCACTTCTACATTTTCTGTAGGGCATGGAAATATGGATGTTTGAAAATCTTCAAACATTTAATGGAAATTATGTGAAAAACTCTGTTCTGTGTCAAGATGGAGTTTGGATACTCATTGGTTATTACTTATTATCAGACGTATACTACATAGTATTGCACATGAATCCCCAATTACGGAATCTGATTATTGATTAAAATTTGGCTAGGGGAATATTGATGATATAAAATACAACTTCTGGAAGGTGGTGTTAAGGAGTTTGGGCAATGGAGTTTACAGTAGTCCGCTATGCCTGTTAGAAGCTGCCTTACAGAATGGAGAATGGGTCAAAGAGCCAAACGCCAATGTGGGTGATGCATTCCTCTTAAAGATATCGATTGCATGGGGAGATTCAGTTAGGAGATAAATCTGAGTGTATTTGGTGTCAGCCTACTGGATATGTGGTTCATCTTGATGATGCACACAAAGAGTAAAAGATATGTTACTTGACAGTGAATTAATTGCTAGATAAAATTTGGAGGTTCGGACCTCGCCAAGAAGAATCTGTCTTTTGCTGAATTCATACTACGTGATAGTAGGTAAAAGCGAATAGATATCATGTAGTGAGAAAGTGGAGAAAAGCTAATAGACATGATAAAGGAGTAAGAAATAGAAAGAATTATAATGTGGATGCATCGGACGAGGAAGTATAAAGTCCAGAAGTTCAATTAAGTTTACAATATGAAGTTTGATGAGAGAACTACTTGAGGAGGTCTAAAAATAAAAGTGTGGACTATAATGTTCTTGTGAAAGAATAGGTGTTTAAAAGGGAGACCATCTTCTACATCTGGAAGTAATTCTTTGGGCGGTTCTCTTAGGGTGGTGTGTTTGTGTTTTTGTTCCCCTTTTGTTTGCGCGGGGATTTTGTTGTTGTGGGGCGAGGGGTGGAATGACTGGGGATTGTTGGTTGTTGAAGAAGCCTGCCGCTGATTTTATGCTTCTCCTGCTTGACCTACTGAATTTTCTGTTGCTTATTCCTTGAATCGCGTCATATTCCATCCTTCTGCTTGTCATTCTCTTCTATTAAATCAGTGTTGTACTGAAGTACTTGTTGCTGATTTCTGGAGGCTGTCAGCAGCTAATTTGTGCCGGCTTTCTGGCTGTTTGTATTGTCTAAAGTTGTGATTGATCACTTCCTTTTGGACTTATAATAAAACTACAGGATTTTCGTAAGTTCTTTCCATTAAATTACAGGTTTGTTTGTGATGGACCTAATAGAAATTTCCTAGACTTGAACTTTCCAAGTTGACTAGGATAGGAGGTTACAGTTTTTTGCCCAAATCTGGCATCTGTGGAGGATCTTACAAAATAATGTGGCAAAAATATTGGTCTCTTTCGAGGATTTATTAGACAATATTGTCGTTTGAAACTTTATTGGGAGATAAATATTGGAGTTTGTATCTCCTCGGCTTTACATCTTTATATGTGCTTGTTTGCTACATACTTGAAGTTTTGCACTAGTTCCAACGTTGATAATTTGTTGATTACTTAACATCCTCATGTTCCATATTCTTAAGCATAAATGGAATGAGTTGCACCAAGGACACCAACCCAACCATGCTTCCAAGCTCATAAAGTGGCATGCTGCTTTTGTTCTTTGATAAAATCATAAAATGCATCAGAGTTCACTTGCTCCTACTCAAATCAGATCTCATTTATTTCATTTCGAAAGAGATTGAAATTATTGTTCCCATAATTGTTGTGGTTGCTCGTCTGCGCAACTGAACTGGGACTCTTAAGTGATAGAATGAGCATATCTTTCTGTACCATATTAGTTTTATTTTAAGAAAACTTAAAAGTTCAGAAAGAAAAATATATGAAAGCAATTGCTAAGATTCAGTGGAAAATTGCACTTGCAGGGGAGCAGCCGGACAACCAAGGCTACTGGTTCCTGTGGCTTTTGTAATGATATATAATGGATGGAATGAGTAAGCATCCAAGACTTACTCTTTAATTTCTTTCCAAATTACATAATTCGATCCTTATAAGGACTGGGAATCTCTACTTCATAATTCACTATTATATCTGAGATTTCTTTTATCCTTTGTTTGATGGGGATCTTGTCAATTTGCCTCTCTGTTAACACAAATTTATTGCTGATGCCTCTATCCAACTGCAGAATATTGGTTCCAGATTATGGCTTCATGCTCCTGCAGTTGATACCAATGCTCTTTGGATTTCTCACCTCTAAAGTTGCTACTTTTGCCCAAGCTATTCAAGATGCTGTAACTGTGATCGAGAAGAAAAGCCAGGATTGAAAATTAGCTTGCATGTATCTTGGCATCTTCTGCAAGAACAGTGACTATTCCCCTTTTAGAGTCATGAACGGTGAAATATGTCGAGCTAATGTGTTTCTTTCATGTTCTGATTCACAACGATTCCAATTTCCGTGAAATTAGATGGCGGATCTACAAGACAGAACATGGGAACGGTCACCTTAGCGGAAAATGTCCGAATTTTCTTGCTGACTGCTTCTGGGCTAAATAGATTGTATAAAGACTAGTCAAGTTGGAGAAGATTTTATCTGATGCATTCTGTATATTTGTTTTATATAGAAGGAGATGTACTCTTTATAGGCTTCAGATTGGTTATTTGTGCCCTTGTAAACGTTGCGTAGTAAAGGAACCTGACTTTCAAATTGAAGCCTTTTCTTAGTTCATTGTGTGTATTGGCTGCTGCATCCAGTGCTTTACCAGTATTTTCATTTTTGTTAGGATTTTGTCTTGTTTTTCAAGAGGAGATGATGGTTGAAGAAAATCCAATAGAGTTAGAGAAGAAGATGGCTTGAAACAGAAGAAGCAAATTAAGAAGAAATAGTTTCCTTTTCAGGTGATTTGTGCTCCTTTTCAGGAGGAGTATGAATATGATTCAATTTCAAGTTAATGAAGATTTGTTTCTAAAGATTAAAAGGTTCAGAATCCTTCTAAAAAAAGAAAATCAACTCCTAATATAATTGATCAAGATTCTTCAAGCATCCAATGATTAAGATCATCTCATATTCTAAATAGGAGTTGTATTATAAAATCCTATAAATAAAAATTATAACCCAGCATTGTAAATTGGAGCAGAGAAACAGGCGAGAAGAACAAAGTTATGATGAATAACAATGTAAATCGTTAAAAACCCAAAAAAGCCCTAAAAAGCCAAAAAAACAAGGAGCAAAGTGAATGTGCATAGAGAGAAGGTATACTCTTGTAATTTAGGCGAGTGCTCTAGATGAATGTGTTCGTTCAAAACTCGAGTGCTCTAAATGAAGAAGAAGACGTCAAGTCGATGGAGTTTGGCAGAGGAATCAAGATGAAAAGACAACAAGAAAGTTCAGATTTGTTCTAAGATAAAGATCAATGACTTTTGAAGTATATTGATCAAGGTGGAGTCATTAAGGTTCAATGATGCTCAGATCTGAACACGGTAGACGCAGCGGTGATGATCGGATCATCGCCAATGGCAGACGACAAGACGAGCTCGACGAGCTCATGGAGGCATCGCACAAGACATCTCATGGAGGCTTGTTGCGGTAGCAAGTCAAAGTAAAAAATAGTGGAGGGTGATGAAGAGATTAACGGACGAGATTGATCGGAAGGTAGATCGTGCAATCGTAGTCAGATTCAGACGATCAAGGTGTCGAAACTTATATTTTTCAGTATTTTGGATGCAATGGTGGGTGCAAATCGAGGAGATTTCAAGGTTTAGTGTAGGTTTTATACAGTTCAGTAAAGAAATCAATGGAGATCACGGTCAAAATTACGACGGACTAGTCATGACGCGGTGAGATTATTGCAGGTATTGGTAGATCTATTAGCTTTGAAGATCATAAATAGCAGGATAGTAGGCCTGACAAACATCAATGCAGTGGTGGAAAGCAGCCCTGATTGACGGAAGAAAGACCACGGCAGTGTGTGGCGGAAAACCCGATAAGACCATGACAGTTATGTGAAGATGGTGAGTCTCAAGGTTAAAACATTGATGGAAGGTGGACTATCACCAAATAATCGGTGGAAGACCATGGCACGACAAGTCCTTGACAGTATTCGTGTAAAGTTGGTAAGACCATAGCAGAATTAGAGGCGGATTGCCTCAAGACCGGCAGGGGCTCATGGTCGGGAAGGCATCACAATGTGGTATTGGCTGGTGGCGGTAGTGATGCAATGCAAGCTAAGGGAAAGAAACTAGGTCAGGGAGTTTCAATGAAAAGCTTGAAGGGAGCCCACTTCGAGGTGGAACTTCAAGGAAAATTGCAACCCGTCTAAGTGTAGTAGGATGACTAAAAAAGGGGTGCATTCGGCTAAGGCCTGAGATGGCTCAAGGCATGGCGGTGAATCTGTGAAAGGCCCTGGGGAGAGGGCAAGGTCAAAGACATCACGACATGGTTACAATCAAGAAAAGAATTAAGGTAGTAATTCAAAATCTCAAGTTGTTTTGCTAAAAGCTTGAAAAGCAAATCAAGGTGGAGATTATTAGGATTTTGCCTTATTTTTTAAGAGGAGATGATGGTCCAAGAAATTCAATTCAGTTGAAAAGATAATGACTTGAAGTAGAAAAAGCAAATCAAGGTGAAACGGTTTCCTTTTCAGGAGATTTGCTAGTTTTCTTTTCAGGAGGAGTATGAATATGATTCAATTCCTATTCAATGAAGATTTATTTCTAAAAATTAAAAATTTTAGAATCCTTCTAGATCAAGGAGATTAACTCCCTATAGGATTGATCAAGATTCTTCAAGTATCCAATGGTCAAGATCAACTCATAATCCAAATAGAAGTTGTATTGTAATATCCTATAAATAAAAGTTGTAACTTACCATTGTAAATTGGAGCAGAGGAGTAGAAGAGAAGAACAAAGTTGTGGTGAACAACAATACAAGGTTCTAAAAAGTCAAGAAGACCCCAAAAAGTCAAAAAAGAGAGGAGTAAGGTGAAAGTGCATAAAGAGAAGGTATAGTCTTATAATCTAGGCATAGATTCAAGAGGAAGGCGAATACTCTTGTGTCATCAAGAGAAATGTTAGATTTCTTTGTACTAAGGGCCTGTTTGTTTCGCCGCAAAACGTCGCAAGTCGTAAATCGTAAAATGAGAATGAAAAAAGTAAACTGTAACAGAGAAAATATATTGTGTTTTACAGTGTTTGGTTAGTAAAGTGAAAGTGTAAATGGAAAAGTATATTGTATTTTACGGTGTTTGGTTGGTAAAGTGAAAGTGTAAATGAGAAAGTATATTGTATTTTACGGTGTTTGGTTAGTAAAGTGAAAGTGTAAATGAGAAAGTATATTGTGTTTTACGGTGCTTGGTTGGTAGCTTAAAAGTGTAAGTGGAAAAATTGGCCACAAAATTAACTGTAGCAGTGATTTAAATATTATAAATACTATTAAATTAAATATACTATTGAAAATTAAATTGTATTAATAAATTTGAGATAAAATATTAATAATTTTAATATTTTAATTATAACAATAATATTAATAAAATATTAGTAAAATTAGTAAAATATTACTAAAATATTAACTAAATAAATAATTATAAAATTTTAAGAAAATCTAAAGAACATTAATAAAATTTTAAGGATACTAATAAAATATAAATATTAAAAAATCTTAAGAAAAATAATAAAATATAGTTATAATATTATAATATTATAAAATACTTAAGATTATTATAATATTAAATTTTATTATAATAATATTGTAATATTATAAAAATATAAAATTAACAAAGTAAAATATAATTATAAATTTAATAATAAAATATTATTATGATATTATTATAATGAATTATTACAATGTTAATATAATAAAATATTAATATAATTTTAAAGTATATTATAATATTAATAAAGTAATTATTTATATTAAGAAATAAATAAATTAAATATATAATAATTTATATTAAAGCATATTATTGTTATATTAATAAAATATTAAATCTAAATAAAATATTAGGAAAAATGGTGTAAATATTAATAAAATAATAAAGTATTAAATAACAATACTAAATTAAAATATTAAAATATTAAATATTAAAACAAGATTAAAAATAATAAAAAACTAAAAAATACAAATATAAAATAATTAGGTAAGAAATTAAACACTATTAAAAATATTAAATATATTAAATATTTAATAATATTAAATTATATATTGATTATCGAGTAACTGCTTTGGGACTGCAAGTGTATTATAAGTAAAATTTATATGACCACAAAATTAACTGTAGCAGTTACAAGTGGGAAAATTTGAGTGTAAAAGTGAGATTTATATGACCACAAATTTAACTGTAGCAACTGCAAGTGGGAAATGAGAGTTGTATTTTGCAACATGTTTTGCAACGAAACAACAGCGAAAAATGGAAAAAAAAGTTTTACGACTTGCAATTTTGCAGCCTTTTGCGGGGAAACAAACAGCCCCTAAGTTTATTAATAAAACTCTTTCAAATTCTCTCCCGGTGAACATAGGCCAAGTTTGAGCCGAATCACGTTAATTGTGTGTTCTTCTTCTTATATCTTTTAATATTCATCTTGTGTGCTCGAGTTAATCGATCTCATGGTGTGGTTGAGATCATCGATGGAGATCTCTGTATCTCCCAACTATTGATATCATAGTAAGTATGGTATCCCGGATTATGCATGCAACAACTGGTATCTAGCATATCAATTTTTCACAACAAATTTTGTTATATATAGCAGGAGATGTACTCTTTATCACTTCATATTGGTTATTTATACTCTTGTAAACATTGCATAGTAAAGGAACCAGGCTTTCAAATTGAAGCATTTTCCTAGTTCATTGTGTGTATTAGCTGCTGCATCAAGTGCTTTACCAGTATTTACATTTCTTGGTTAGAAGTTTTAAGAAGAGTACAAGATAATACTTATTCGATATATATCGTGATTTTCTTCCTCTTGAAGTAAATGGACACAAACTTCTCCCTTCCTCTTTTGGCTGTACAGATTGAGAGACAGTTTTGTGCATCCATATGCCTGCACAGAGCTTGGAATACACAGAGATTGCTGTAAATTAGTTTGAAGTTCAAATTCTCGTTGCCGTGTACCTTAATTTTGGATTTAGGAATTCTTGGTTTATGCTTATTTCCGGTGTAGCTAATCTTGAGAAATCTTGTATATTTCTGTATTCATGATGTATGACTGACCTTCAAACTCTGAAACTATATACAGCTTAGTTTAACTGGGCTCTGGTTATGAATGCTTTGATAGAAAACCATTTTGTCTTCACTTTTCCTTTGGTCTTCCTCTTTTGTGCCAAGAAATTTTGGCAGGCTGCTTTTAAGCTGCAAGAACCCAGACTTAATTAGTGGTAAACTTTAACTGCCAGGAATCTGACACCATGGCAGACTGATAGTAACTATAAAATTTAATTGCTGATCTTCATAGTTGTCCCTATTTTGATGGGAAAGTCTAGGACATGATGACGAGGATGAGTTGCCCAACTGCAGGAAAAGGCTTAGCTCATGCAACTGCTCTTGATGGGATCATGTTCTCAAATATCAGACGGTTCTGATACATAACATGATAATGAGTTTTGAGATATCCAATACGGTATTAGCTCTAACATTGGCTGATATTAAAGTTGATATCGTGGATACGACCGAAATTATAGATATTGATACTAAAAGGTATTGATTGATACTGATACCGAGATTTTAAAATATAAATGAGACTTTGTAAACCCATGCTCTATTGGCTCATGCTCATCTCATTGCAAAATGGAAGTCCAAGGTCTAAGATCTAGGATAACGCAGTAGGCTCTAAGATTGAATCTTGATTGCCCTCTGTTGAACTTGTCCCCATGCATGACATATGTAACTAGACTTTGGAGTGAAATGAATGGCAAGTAGCTTGGTGGTTCAAACCAAATTGACATGAAAGATTGTGATGGATCTTGAGTATAGATGCAGCTAGGTGTGAAAATATTGGACATGCCAACTTATCCATTTGGCAAATCTTCAAAGGCCTGCATTCAGAAAACTCCAAAAGGCCAGTCTTTTTCATTTTGACCATCTAGACCACCCACTCATGAGAGAGAGAATCTTCCAAGGACTCTGAAATCTTTGTAGAGAATTTAATTTGGCAAGAAGCTTTTAGTTGCCTTGCATTAACTTTTTCATCAACTTTATCACTCTCTCTCAAGCTAGCTTTTGTCCCTTCCCTTAGCTTTTGGAACTATAAAGAGAATTGAAATGGCTAACACAATGTCATGCAAGGAGAATAAAAATGAGCAAAAGCTGCAATTTCAATAATTTTAAGGTACTCTTCGGTCCAATAATTACAAATTTTACAGCCGTTTCTGTTTATTTTAATTTTCAACATTGTCGATCATGAAGGTGTCCGAATTTTGCTTCTAGAATCTTTTGACTTGTTATTTGCTCTACATTATGACACAGATTGGGAAGCGAATGACGCTGAGTATATCTCGTTCTAACTCCAACGAGGCCTGAGAGGATCTTTCAGGTAGGAAACTTACTCGAACCACGAGCACATCACTGAAATTCAAGAGTAAAAGATAACAACTCGAATTCACGAACAATTTAAAGAGAAAACTGAATTTGTATATCTCAAAGTTGAATAAAAGTTGATTACAAAAAACAAAGAATGTTATGGCCATTTATGGGTTTACAAGAAGAATACTACCCCTACTAAAAAACTATAATCTATTTCTAAAGGAAAACAAAAAATTAAAAGAATCCTAATTTATTTAGGAAAATTAATTCTAATCTTGATAGAATAAAAATAAAAATAAACTTAAAGAATTCCTCTAGGTTTCCTAATTAAAGAAGCCTTCAGAAATCTTTGTCCCTTTAGGAATCCAACTGGAAATTAATCTGAAAATTCAATTCTGCAGATATGCTGAAACACGAGCATCAGTCGAAGGCCGATCGACGGCTCTTCACTTATATCGGTTGATCGGGAGTCGACCGACTGTACAATCCAACTCTCTGTTGTTTGGCCGGTCGATCGGACGGGCGACCGTTAGCAATTATGTAGCCCTCTGTATTTGGTCGGTCGACCGGGCGATCGACCGCAGTCAAAACTTGATCTTCTGGTCGACCGAGAACTGTGTATAGTCTGTTGTTGAACCTTGATCTCCTACTGTTGCTACCTTGGCTTCCTACATCAGTCCCTTTCTCTTCAAAAGAACTCATCCTCGAGTTCAAATCAATTTAATGATGAACGATGTTATCTTTAGTAAACTCAGCTTGAAAGAAACTGATTGATTGGTGCTTCTCCATTATCCAGTCATACACATACACCATACTTTCATATTTCATAGGTTCGCCTCAATGAATAAGATCTTCCAAAGTGTGATTAGAGATAAAACTTAGCATACTGTATAGAACATGTTGCGCTAACGTGCTAATAGTAGGTGATATGAACTTGAAGAATTTAAAGTTTTCATTTCTAGCACTCTCCTTCTGCATGAAAGAAACCTCGAAACCATGAAGAATAGATGCATCACGATGCTGAATATCTCTCATGAATGGAAATTCTTTCGGAAGCTCGTCATGAACAACTTTTTTGAACTCTCCCAATAATGATTTCATCTTCTTATAAATTTCAGCAGGTAGAGTAACTTCTTTTTTGACTAATAAACCAATCCCTGCTTTGTTTCCTTTGAGTCTACTGAAGACCCGTCTCGATTGCATATTGATATAAATTTAGGCTCCTCTTCTTTTGGACTAGGAGGGGCCAATTATAGTGAAGGAGGCTGATTTGATGGAGGCTGATGAGGAGGTGGTTGTGATCGAGGTGGCTGTTGTGATGGATGTGCTTGTATTGAAAGTGGTTGTTGCTGTTGTGGTGGTGGTGGTTGAGGTGGGTGTACGGGTGGAGGCGGAGATGGAAAATTGGTTGATTGTTGATCCCATCCGCTTCGATACGTACCTTAGATTAGAATCTGATCATCGATCTTAAGGGTTGGTTGTGGTGGAGGTAAGGGTGGATGTGGTGGTGGAAAATTTGTTGATAGAGGATCTCGTTTGCTTTGGTACGTACCATCGGCTAGATGTCGGTCATCCATCTTACAGGACAATCTCTCAAGTCCTTGGAGCATGTTGTCCAATGTTGAGTTGATAGTATGGGGATCCCCTAAAATAACACCCATGCTTGTGGAAAGGATTCACAATCCATCATCGTCTTCTGTTATTATCGAAAAGTTATCAAAGCTCTGATGTTACTTGATGCAGACAAGAAAGAGAACGACATCAGCTAGATCTCGTTCTAGCGCCAACGAACCTAGAAAGAATCTTTCAGATAGAGAACGTACTCGAATCTATGAGCACAACACTCGAATCCACGAGTAAAAGATAACAACTCGAATCCACGAGCAATTTAAAGAGAAAACTGAATTTTTATATCTCGAAGTTGAATAAAAGTTGATTATAAAAACAAAGAATACAATGATCTTTTATAGGCTTAGAAGAAGAATACTACCCCTATTAGGAAACTATACTCTATTTCTTAAAGAAAAAAAAAATAAAAGAGTTCTAATCTATTTAGGAAAATTAATTTTAATCCTAAGAGAATAAAATAAAAATGAACTCAAAGAATTCCTTTAGGTTTCCTAGTTAAAAAAGTCTTCAGAAATCCTTGTCCTTTTAGGATCCAACTAGAAATCAATCTGTAAATCCAATTCTGTAGAAATGCTGAAACATGAGTACCAGTCGAAGGCCGGTCGATCGCTCTTCACTTATGTCGGTCGACCGGTCGGTCGACTGACTGTAAAATCCAACTCTGTTGTTTGACCGGTCAACTGGGCGATCGACTGTATTTGGCCGGTCGACCGGGCGGTTGACCGCAATCAAAACTTGATCTTCTGTCGGTTGATCGAGAACTGTGTATGATCTTTTGTTGAACCTTGATCACCTATTACCGTTGCCTTGACTTTCTAGTAGAAACGGAACCATAAACAAATTTTAGGATGGGTTGCAACCTTTTATAATATATGCATATGAATTATATGAATTGTCAAAAGAATAAAACAATATTCTTCATTAAATCAGGGACGGAATCAGAAATAAATTTTTCAAAAAAAAACTAAAATAAAAAGAGATCTAAGGTAATACATAAAAAAGAACTAAAATAAAAAAGAGTTTAAGGTAATATATGGATAAAAATGACTCGGGCTGAAAGTTTCTGCATCAAATTCTTTGTAATATATTTGGGGGTCTGAGTTATCAATGTAGGATTTAATATTATCTATAAAGAACCCGACAGCTGGATAAGGAAAAAGTTTGGGAATCTTTTCCACAAGGCATTGTGATATGGATCCAAATCCGCCCAAAGAAAGGGATGGGTGATACTGACGTTTTGGATTTTATTGAAGTTAAAAGGAGACCCGATTGTGCTGCTGTTTGAATGGTTGAATCCGAGCAGGAACCGTGGCCCGAAAATTGAACTGAAATCGGGACGTCAGTTTTCTGATACCAAGTCGAATCGGAACCAAAGCATAGCCGGTCCGGTTCCCATTTCACATTTCAAGAATCAGAACCGCTGGTTTCGGTTTAAGAAGTGACGGTTCTGATTCTTGAACCATTTTAATTTTTTTTTCCCTTTAGCACGTTGGGCCGGAATAGGAAGAAAGAGAAAAAAAAAAAAAAAAGGGGAATCGAACAGGAAAGGTCAGGTCTAGCTAACAATATTAGGATTATGAGAATTAATTGACAAAAAAATAATAATAAAGATATAAATCCATCCAAATCCTACCAACTAGTTGGGACTGTAAAGTGTCCTTTAGAGGGTCACATACATTTTTTTTTCTTCGTTTAATTTTTCTTTATTTTTCCTTCTAATAAATATTCAAATACAAAAGACATATTACATTATATTATCTCTCCCAAAGAACAATAGAAGAATCTCTCTTAAATAACTCTTACAATTTATCCAATTTAAAAAATACCCGTCATATGCGGGAAAGAAAATACAAACATATATACAAAGGGGCTTTCGAGTTTGAGGACATTAATCAATTGTTGATTAATTGGTAAATGCCACTAATATCACTCATCATCAATCACAACAAACGAAGTTAACCCTGCATGCATTTTAACAATAATTAAGTAACACTTCAGCTCCCTTTACATTAAATTACATTACACAATTAAGTTAATTTAACTATAACTACTTCAAAAAAGCGCAAATCCAAAATGAGACATAATACGCACAATACAAGATCCACAGCACCAAGATTCCCTCCCTGTCCTCCCCCAAAAATTCCATCAAACTCAACCCAAAAAAAAAAAGTCAACAAAAAATTTTCCCTTAAAAAAGTCAACGGTCAACGGCCGGCCATCCGCCTGGAGGGCAGGCAATTAAGACCTGACCCACCTCTCAACCTCCTCCGCCCTCGATGCCGCCGCGGCGGCCGGCGGCGGTCCCCGGTTCTTCCTGCGGCCGGCGCCGATGGGGACGTTCCTCAGTGTGCCGCCGGCGGTCCAGTAGCGGTGGCAGGCCTTGCAGAAGTGGCGGGGCTGGTTGACGTTGTAGTTGTTGAAGTAGCAGAACTTGGTCTCCTTGCTCTCGCACCGCGGGCACGCCAGCGCCTTCGCGCCCCCCAAAGTTGTTGACCCTGCTGATCTCGATTCCGTTGATGTTGCAGCAGCAGCGGTCTGCTGCTGCTCTTCACGACGATCTCCAGACGAAGTTGCTACGGATTCCATTACCTGCTTGTCGTCGTCGGCCTGAATTGTTTTTCCAAACAGTTTGAACGCCGGCGGTGATTCTGCGCCGTTGGCCATAATTCAAGAAGAGGGATTTCAATGTAGGGAGGGGGGATGAGCCATGCGGGAGATATAAAAGGATGAAGATGGGAGCCCATTTGCTTATTTAATCAGTTATTAATGCAGTATAGTGTAGAATTTAGTATAGTATATTAAGTATACGCACTGTCCATGTAGGCAATGAAAATTAATAGCTAGCAGGTGACGTAAAAAGTGATGGCTAAAAGTTTGGGGGGAAAAAGGAACCTTTGTCTGTTAAAAGATGAAGATATATCATGGGTGAAGGGGGCAATCAATAGGATGAGCTGCCTGTGAACAGTTTGAAAAGGACTGAGGATCTATGGATGAATTAATGAAGTAGTAGCTTGATGAGCTTCAGCTAACTCATCAACTCTGCTCATATATTTTGTCCAACTTGAGCTGATCACTGACTTGTATGTTCACTCCATCTGGACTCAAAAGACTGTGCGGCGTTATTAATATGCCACGTGTTTGATTTATTTTAGGAGATAGACTAGGATCCGAAGCTCGAATATTTCTCACTCAAATACAAACATACAATATTCAAAAATAAGATTCACTCCGTTAAAGCCGCTTTATATTATTTAAAGTATCTATAAATAAAAAATTATGTATTTTTAATACCTTTTACTCACTCATGACTCAAAATGGACAGCCGAAAATAATATATTGCTTAGATCTACATCTTTAAATATACAAATTCTCGATCCTAGGTCATCATGATCTAAATACTTAAAAGCCCTCATATATCAATGTTTATAAGATTTCAAATATTCTACACCGATAAACTATCCAACTTGCTATTTAGGCTGTCCGTTTTTTTCTTACTTGATGCATGAGGAAAAAGTTTTTAAAATACTTGATTTTTTTGTTTATTAATACCCGAAATAATATAAACAAATTTCAACTGACTGGATCTTGTATTCGGATGACGTATGATTGTATTTGAGTGGGAAGGGTTCAGCCTCGAATCCTTCCGGAACGACACTACTCTATCTCTTAAGTTTAAGATAAGAAAATAGCTCCATCCATTTTCTAATTAAATTTCATAATGGTTTATTGCTGGTTTGCATGATGCCTGGAGACGAGAACTCACTGTTTCAGGTGGAGTGGCCCAATGGATAATTTCTATGGTGACTCAGAGATGAAGCTCTTGGTTTTTCCCTAAATGGTTTCTCTATGAATGGCTCGTATTGTTCCCGGAGACGAGGTCATGGTTTCCACTTACCACCACATAAAATCATAGGTATACGACTTACTGGATCTCAGTTAAGATGAAGAGTTATTGGGTTATTTCCTGTATCGAGTTTATAACTTTTTGGGTCAGAATCACCTAATGATGAACATGTTGGTCTCTTTCCAATTCCCTTGTCTCCCAAAATGGTTCAATGAAACATCCCTCACTTGGCTAACCCTTGAGAGGTAAGTGCTTGAGATGAGTGATCAATGCAAGTAGTTCTTGTTTATTTAAGGAATCTTTGATGGATCAAAGATTAAACAAGACCTTGCCCATTTCTCTACTAGAAAATCATCACTTTTCACATAAACTATTCCCAAGGGACATCACCATTCTCTTTTATTTGGAAAAGGTGTGCCTTTTGGTTGCCCTTGAGGGGTCTTCTCCCACAATATAAGAAGCTATCTTTAGCATGAAGTGTGGAGTTTGGTTGGAAAGAGAGAAGGCTGCATGATGCTTGCTTTCGTTTGTTAATCATTAGAAGATCCTTCAAGTAATATGCATTATATAATTACAAAAAGATCACAATAAGAAGGATCATATTTTTTTTCTTTCCAAAAAGCTCGCGTCATAGGGGAGGGAGAAGTAGAAGACGATAAGAAAGTCTGTACAAATAGAGAAAAAAATTTCTTATTTTTTTGGGTAGAAAAAAATTTCTTATGATATTTAATTATTATTTAGTTATTCTTATTTATGTATATCATAAATTTGGGTCATTGTGCAATAATATATTGCAACAATGAGGATCTTCTAGAATGCAAATTATTTTGCTTAATATTCACCTCACTTCAAAGTTTCTATGCAGTGATAAAAGTTTAATATATAGTTTAAACTCACATGTTATATTTGAGTATGATTCAATCCATTTTAGTAGTTTAGACAAATAGTTGTGGTATGAACACGAGTTACAATTTCAGTTTTTCATTTGCAAGTGATATAATATATAATAGGAGGCTCTCCTTTCACAATAAGCATGTGGCAGATACCCATTAGTTGAAGCAATTAAGTAAGGTTTGATTTCCCTTGTCCTTTGGGGAATGGAAACCTTATTAATAATTTTGTAAAATTAAAGTTTTATGTGAGATGTGCAACAATCAGTGGTGTGGACTTTTCAGGAGAGTTCTCTGTTTTTATTGTACAAATTTAAGTTAAAGTTCTGATTGAAGTAAAGATGGGCTGACAAATAATCTTGGGTCCACTCAAATTTAGACATAAATACTACACATCTAGGGAAGTAGTGGCATGGGTTCAGTTCATGTGTGTGAGTCACACACACATATTATAAGAGCGCCAATCACGCATTAACATGTGAGATTGTCCCTCTTATAATATTATAAAAGTCTAAAGATTTTAATGATTTGTCCCTCTAAAACCCGACATCTTATCCATGTGTCAACGCGGAATTGACCTTCTTATAATATGTGTGTGACTCACACACATGAACCAACGGGTGACTCCCGCTTAAAAGAACGCTCCAATGTGTTACTCAGATTGCACTCAAGGAAATAGTAAAGGAAAAGAAAAAACTGGGAAATAAATGAAGCATGGACACCCTGTAATTTATAGATGAGTAAAGAAATATGGTTTAGACATCTTAAGTGAGTTTTGAAAATAATGACCTAGTATGAAAGTGATTGGTAAGTTTTCATAGTGAAAACTGTTGGAATTGAAGAATATAAAAGCGAATCTTTGAGCTGAATTATGGCAAGATCCGTTGATCGAATCAATTGGATGATGGTTGGAGTGTGTTCTCCTTCCATTGGGGATGAACGTAGTATATTCACATGTTCAATTCCGACTTCGAATGAATGAGATATTCAAGTCTAAAGATTACCTAATTCAAAGTCAAAATGGGACTAAAGGTACCTAAAAGTATTTAGTCCCACATTGGCCGTGGGATGGAAGTTTGTGGTGTATAAATAGAGAAAATTGAGAATAAAGGGCGTGCCCTTTGGGTACTTGGACTTTTCGCGCGCGTTTGGGAGGGAACTATGCTTGCACATGCGCGCGCCGCCGCCAGGGCCGGGCCGGGCTCGGGGGCCTGGGCCTGGGCCTGGGTTCGGGTTCGGGTTCCCTACCTTGCCTGGTTCTTTTTGAATCGAGACTCAAGGGTATGGGTTGCTCCGCTACCTGAACCAAACCCGCAACTTCCAAAGAAGATTCTAAAATCGTTCTGAAAGAGGGATCAGAAAATTCAACAGATTTTTTTTATAGAATTGTTGTCTGAATCTGGTACTTCTGAAGAAGAATATTCTTCAACCTTCCTTCATCCTCAAAGTTGATTTGGAAAGTCACTGTGTGAGGCTTGTTGACTTGGCTTACACTGACGGCTAACAGTTCAAGACCTAGTTTACTGATTAGCCAGTAAATCCGATAAAGCTTTCGCTATGGAAGGTTCAAGACCTAGTTCACCTATCCTGATGCAGTTTCTTTTCTAAAGTACCTTTCACAATAGAGTCAGTCTCTTTATGTGTCATTTTCTTGAATCTCCATTCATTGTGGGGGATTGTTGGAATTGAAGAATATAAAAGCAAATCTTTGAGCTGAATTATGGCAAGATCCGTTGATCGAATCAATTGGATGATGGTTGGAGTGTGTTCTCCTTCCACTGGGGATGAACGTGGTATATTCACATGTTCAATTCCGACTTCGAATGAATGAGATATTCAAGTCTAAAGATTGCCTGATTCAAAGCCAAAATGGGACTAAAGGTAGCTAAAAGCATTTAGTCCCACATTGGCCATGGGATGAAAGTTTGTGGTGTATAAATAGAGAAAATTGAGAATAAAGGGCGTGGCCTTTGGGTACTTGGAGTTTTCGCGCGCGTTTGGGAGGGAACTATGCTCGCACATGCGTGCATGCGCGCGCGCGCGCCGCCGCTGGCGGCGGCGACGGCCGGCCGGTGCCGGGACCGGGTCTGGGTTCGGGTTCCCTACCTGGCCTGGTTCTTTTTGAATCAGGTCTCAAGGGTATGGGTTGCTCCGCTACCCGAACCAAACCTGCTCCGCTCCGGATCCGAACCGCCCGCCAACGGAAGTCTGCGAACGGATCCGAACCGCCCACCAACGGATGTCTGAAAATCGTCTGTGCGGTTGGGCGGTTTGGACCGAACAGTTGCGACGGTTCTGTCCGAACCGCTGCAACTGTTGGGATTTAGCGGACGAGAATGCCCCTCCCGGAGCGCTATAAATAGCGCTCCGGTTTCCCTTTCTCAGACACACCAACACCAACTGAGAAATAATCTCTCTCTCTTTCTCTAAAGATCTGACCTGAAGAGAGTTTCAGTGTTCTGATCGAGCTTCCAGCGAGAAGTAGGAAAGCGACTTCCAAAGAAGATTCTGCCAAATTCGTTCTGAAAGAAGGATCAGAAAATTCAACAGATTCTTTTATAGAATTGTTGTCTGAATCTAGTACTTCTGAAGAAGAATATTCTTCAACCTTCCTTCATTCTCAACAGTGGGTGCTACTCCAAAGTAAAGGCAAATATTCATCTGAAATTTGTCCTTGTACCGCTGCTTCAACGATCCTGTGAAGGTACTGGTTGACTACGGTTCGACCGTACGGTAATTTGGTAGTGCTATCCAAATAACGTGAAGGAGTGTTGTATCTTGGGAGACCAGCGTCCATTATCCCGTTAGCACCGGTATGGGGGACGTAATTGTCTTAAGGAGATTCGCTCTAAGCGTACCTCACTCCAAATACTGTATAAGTGAATTAAGTTCTTTATACAGGGGATATACTTTACAGTATATCGAGACTGATTTAGATTCAGTCTAATTGGTGTTTAACCAAGGAAGGAAATTGAAAGGTGGTTCTTAAATTAAGGAACGTTCTATTGAACGGAAAACCTCCCACCTGATATTTGCCGACCTGGCCAATTAGATTGTTGATATTTCTGTGATCTTGAATAGTTATCAGATTGATTCCTGTTAAACAGATACCAACAATCTTAAGACAATTAATATTGAAGTTTCTTACTTCTGTTCTGCTTGAACTTGCAGAAAATGTCTGACACTAATCAAGATAGTACAAGCAAGGCACCAAACATGCAGTTTCAAGCTTTGATGCCTACTCCTCTTCCTAACCCGAAGCCGGAGAAGTCAGGAAAGTTTTGACGGCACAGAATTCAAGAGGTGGCAACAGAAGATGCTCTTCTACTTGACCACTCTTCATCTGGCCAAATTCCTGCAGGAAGATCCACCAGAACCCGAAACTGATCTGGACTCAGTCCTTGCAGTCGATGCTTGGACACAAGGTGACTTCCTTTGCCGAAATTATGTTTTAAATGGACTGGATGACTCTCTTTACAATGTCTACAGTCCCATCACAACGGCAAAGAAGTTATGGGCCAGTCTTGACAAGAAGTACAAGACTAAGGATGCTGGTACCAAGAAGTTCGTCATAGGATGATTTCTGGAGTACAAAATGGTGGATAGCAAGACTGTAATCAGTCAGGTGCAAGAGTTCCAACTTATCTTGTACGAGATAGAAGCCGAAGGTATGATTCTTCCTGAAACTTTTCAGGTTGCAACTATCGTGGAGAAACTCCCACCTGCGTGGAGAGATTTCAAGAACTACCTGAAGCATAAGCGAAAGGAGCTAAAGTTGGAAGATCTCATTGTGAGGCTTCGTATCGAGGAGGACAACCGCAAGTCCGAGAAAAGGAGCAGCAAGAACTCCTAAGAAGCAAAAGCCAATGTGATCGAAGACTCAAAGGGGAAAGCGTCTACTTCCAAAGGCTTAAAGCGGAAGAAGACTTCCCAGGGGTACAAAGGCAAGGCCCAAGAAGGCAAGAACATGCGCTTCAAAGGAACCTGCTACATCTGCAACAAAGAGGGGCATAAGGCGAATGAATGTCGCAGCCGTCTCAAGAAGAACAAGAAGAGCCATCCACAGGCGAACTTGACCAACCATGAATCGCCAAGCCTTTCAGTTGTAGTGTCAGAAGTGAATCTGACAATCAATAATAAGGATTGGTGGGTAGACACTGGAGCTACCCGGCACATCTGCTCTGAGAAGTTATTATTCTCTGAATATCAAAGACTAGAGTAAGATGAGCAACTATTCATAGGTAATTCAGCCGCCTCAAAGGTTGAAGGAAAGGGCAAGGTCATCCTGAAGTGGACATCGGGGAAAGAGCTTACTCTTAACGATGTGCTTCATGTTCCAGACATCCGCAAGAATTTGATCTCCGGATCAATACTTAGTAAGAAAGGATTTAGAATGGTTTTGAATCCGATAAATTTGTACTTACTAAGGGAGGAATGTATGTGGGAAAGGGTTATCTTGTTTATGGACTTTTTAGAAGCCAATGTTGCAGTGGTAAATAAAAAGTCTGTGTATTTGGATGTTGATTGCAATTACAGTATTGCATAACTTAGATATCCATCAAATGGATGTTAAGACTGCATTCTTAAATGGTGAATTAAATGAAGAGATATATATGGAGCAACCTGAAGGATTTATAGTCAAGGGCCAAGAACACAAGGTGTGTAAATTGGTAAAATCCTTATACGGTTTAAAGCAGGCTCCTAAACAATGGCATGAGAAATTTGATAGTGTCATGATCAAAGATGGATTCACTATCAATGAATGCGATAAGTGTGTTTACACGAAAACAGTTGGAAATGCGTGTATCATTGTTTGTCTTTATGTAGACGACATGTTGATACTTGGGACTAATATTGAAATTATTAAGTCCACTAAAAGAATGTTATCAAACAGTTTTGACATGAAGGATCTGGGGGTTGCTGATGTAATTTTAGGAATTAAAATCACCAGAACACCAGATGGAATCAGTCTATCTCAATCTCACTACGTGGATAAGATGATAGAGAGATTCAAGGATCATGGGATAAAGGAGAATACAAATCCTTTTCTCCCACACGTCCACCTTCATAAGAATACAGGAACTGGAATACGCCAGTTGGAGTATTGTCAGATTATCGGAAGTCTAATGTATTTGATGAATTGCACTAGACCCGATATTGTTTGCGCTGTAAGCAAGTTAAGTAGATACACTAGTAATCCTAGTGATCAACATTGGACCGCTCTACTACGAGTATTGGGTTACGTATCACATACCAAGGAATATGCCTTGAGATATGGACAGTATCCACCTGTACTTGAAGGATACAGTGATGCTAATTGGATTGCAGATTCTGAGGAATCAAAATTAACTAGCGGATATGTATTTACTCTAGCAGGAGCAGCGGTATCATGGAAATCTTCTAAGCAAACATGTATTGCCCGTTCCACTATGGAATCGGAATTCATAACCTTAGATAAGGCTGGAGAAGAAGCAGAATGGCTTCGACAATTCTTAGAAGATATACCATTATGGTAAAAGCCAGTGCCCGCTATATGTATACACTGCGATAATCAAGCAGCTATATCTAGGGCAGAAAATGTTATATACAACAGTAAGTCTAGACATATTCGTCGTAGACATAATACCGTTAAGCAGTTGCTCTCAAATGGAATTATCTCTATTGACTTTGTATCGTCAAAGGATAATTTAGCGGATCCGCTTACTAAAGGTTTAAGTGGAGAGCGTATAAACTGCGCATCGAGGGGAATGGGTCTAAAAGCCTAACCTTACCGAGTCAGCTTAATGGAAACCTCACTTAGCGACTGGAGATCCCACTGACTAAGTTCAAGAGGAAAAACTAGTTATGATTGACTCAATAAGTAAGCACTTGGGAGCTTGACTCCAATCCATTCCTAAGGTGCACTTAAGTGCTTTTCTACAAGTAGATTAAGGATAAGCTTAATGCTTTTAATGACGCCTATATCTTGTTACTAAACAAGTGGAGTAGAGTAAACTACTCTTAATAGGACTATCACCTATGTGAGTATAGAGTTGGTCGGTTCTTTGGGAATTTCTATGGAGGCTGTTATTCCCTAAAGATACTCTCTGAAACCAAGAATGTCCAGGGCCAAAACGGACACAACCGAGAACCAAAGTTGATTTGAAAAGTCACTGTGTGAGGCTTGTTGACTTGGCTTACACTAAAGGCTAACAGTTCAAGACCTAGTTCACTGATTAGCCAGTAAGTCCGATAAAGCTTTCGCTATGGAAGGTTCAAGACCTAGTTCACCTATCCTGATGCAGTTTCTTTTCTAAAGTACCTTTCACAATAGAGTCAGTCTCTTTGTGTGTCATTTCCTTGAATCTCCATTCATTGTGGGGGATTGTTGGAATTGAAGAATATAAAAGCGAATCTTTGAGCTGAATTATGGAAAGATCCGTTGACCGAATCAATTGGATGATGGCTGGAGTGTGTTCTCCTTCCATTGGGGATGAACATGGTATATTCACATGTTCAATTCTGACTTCGAATGAATGAGATATTCAAGTCTAAAGATTGCCTAATTCAAAGCCAAAATGGGACTAAAGGTAGCTAAAAGCATTTAGTCCCACATTGGCCATGGGATGGAAGTTTGTGGTGTATAAATAGAGAAATTGAGAACAAAGGGCGTGCCCTTTGGGTACTTGGAGTTTTCGCGCGCGTTTGGGAGGGAACTATGCTCGCACATGCGCGCGCGCGCGCCGCTGGCGGCGGCGGCCGGCCGGGCTCGGCCTGGGCCTGGGCCTGGGTCTGGGTCTGGGTTCGGGTTCGGGTTCGGGTTCCCTACCTGGCTTAGTTCTTTTTGAATCGGGTCTCAAGGGTATGGGTTGCTCCGCTACCCGAACCAAACCCGCTCCGCTCTGGATCCGAATCGCCCGCCAACGGATGTCTGCAAACGGATCCGAACCGCCCGCCAACGGATGTCTGAAAACCGTCTGTGCGGTTGGGCGGTTTGGACCGAACAGTTGCGACGGTTCTGTCCGAACCGCTGCAACTGTTGGGATTTAGCAGACGAGAATGCCCCTCCCGGAGCGCTATAAATAGCGCTCCGGTTTCTCTTTCTCAGACACACCAACACCAACTGAGAAATAATCTCTCTCTCTTTCTCTAAAGATCTGACCTGAAGTGAGTTTGAGTGTTCTGAATCGGGCTTCCAGCGAGAAGTAGGAAAGCGACTTCCAAAGAAGATTCTGTAAAATTCGTTCTGAAAGAGGGATCAGAAAATTCAACAGATTCTTTTATAGAATTGTTGTCTGAATCTGGTACTTCTGAAAAAGAATATTCTTCAACCTTCCTTCATCCTCAACAGTGGGTGCTACTCCAAAGTAAAGGCAAATATTCATCCGAAATTTGTCCTTATACCGCTGCTTCAGCGATCTTGTGAAGGTACTGGTTGACTACAGTTCGACCGTACGGTAATTTGGTAGTGCTATCCAAATACCGTGAAGGAGTGTTGTATCTTGGGAGACCAGCGTCCATTATCCCGTTAGTACCGGTGCGGGGGACGTAATTGTCTTAAGGAGATTCGCTCTAAGCGTACCTCACTCCAAATACTGTATAAGTGAATTAAGTTCTTTATACAGGGGATATACTTTACAGTATATCGAGACTGATTTAGATTCAGTCTAATTGGTGTTTAACCAAGGAAGGAAATTGAAAGGTGGTTCTTAAATTAAGGAACGTTCTATTGAACGGAAAACCTCCCACCTGATATTTGCCGACCTGGCCAATTAGATTGTTAATATTTCAGTGATCTTGAATAGTTGTCAGATTGATTCCTGTTAAGCAGATACCAACAAAAACGACTATCAATCGACAGGGCATACAAATACCAAGAACTTTCAGCATTTTTTAAAAAATATCATGAATTTTTAAAATTACAAAAAAAATTATGAACTTTTTCTCAAATTTTCAAGAAAATACCATCAACCAGCCTCACGTTAAGAAAACGAGCACGTGTAAAACTTATGAGCTTTTAATACTCAAATACTGTCACCTCCCCCACTTAAATTTCATTAAAAAAAAAAGAAGGAAAAAAACGTCTATCCCCACGCATCCCTCACATCCGCCGCACCCTTCCTCGCCCTTCCCTCTGCTTCCCCTAGCCTTCACACAGCCGTCCTCGCCTTCACCCTCCGCCCCTCTCCTCTCTTTCCTTTGCCGCCCCCATCAGTCCCCTCCTCCTCCGCCTCCCCTCCTCCTCCGCCTCCCCTTGCCCTTCCCTCTGCCTCCCCACTTGCCCCTCCTCCCTCCCTCCCTCTCTCTCTCTCTCTCTCTCTCTCTCTCTCTCGTGCGCGCGCGCGCAGCCCCACCACCTCCACCTCTCCTGTTCCCGACGCCAACACCACCTCCAATCATGCTCGCCTCCCATGTCTTCACCGCCTCGTACCTGATACTTTCTCTCTTTGTGTGCGCGCGCACGCACAACCCCCCACAACCTCCACCTCCCCTATTCCAGATGCGCCCCCCCCCCCCAAAAAAAAAAAAAAAAAAAAAAAAAAAACCCAACCTCCCCTGGGTTCACCACCTCTCTCTCTCTCTCTCTCTCTCTCTCTCTCTCTCTCAATTTTGTTTATTATAGATGATAGATAACGTGGCCTTTTTCTTTTTGCCATTAATAGCCGTGTGATATTTTATTAAAAATTTTAAACTTTGTGATATTTTTTACGATTTTGAAAGTTCATATTATTTTCTTGAAAAACACGAAAATTTATATTATTTTTTTTTTTATGAATTTTAGCCCAATTGAGCGAGCTCCCGACGAACTTGGAAGATCAGTTCCCACAGTAAGCCCAGGAGGTCCTTCTCACTTGGGGCGAACCTCGATCGAGGCCCATGGGCTTGAGTTTTCATCCCAGGTCCACAATCCTCGGTCCACACAAGCTTGACCTTCGTTGAGGGATGATAATGAGTCGGTGTCAAACCTAGGAGCCCCAGATCCGGACCTTTTTAGCCCGACTCGGTCACAAATAATGCAGGGCGCGGCCGTTTTAAATATGAACTGTGAAACGCATGCGTGATTCCTATTGAGCACAAAACTGATGCAAGTTACTCATATTTTTCAAGTGGGCACATAATATGTCCATCTCTAGCACAAAACCGAGTACACGCCCAAGGTAATGCAATATCACTTCAGCAACCAGTTCCAACAACTGTAGCATCACTGCAAATTCAGAACCAGACTTCCCTTGCAATTACAACAAGAGATATTTGCAATTACAACAAGAGATATACGCGACCTCGCGTAGTTTATTCTAAAAGAGCCTGTCGCTCAGTCTGCATAAGTACAAGTAAATACAAAGCATGGTGCCAGCCGCCATGTTTATAGTCCAATATGCAAAAAGTTCCGGAAATAGATACAAATATATATATATATATGCTAGGCTCCATATGTATATAACCAGATGAGTTCAACCAGTGTTTTGCAGGCCTGCAGCTATTCCCTTCATGGTAATGATCAATGTGTCTTCTAACCCTGGCGCGTACTCGCTGGTGGGGTTTAGCTTCACCAGTTCTGCAGCAGCTTCATGAGACATGGCCTCCTTCGACAGGCGGGGCCTCAGTTGTACGTTGTAATCGGGATCTCTGATTCGCTTCAGGGTGTAGGCTTGGCACACATGCAGACTTGTTATGTAAGAACGACGGAGGCGCAGTCTCTGCTTCAAGAATGGATCCCCTTCAAGAAGATCTTGGTTACCAGCAACCTAAAATAAGGTTTTACAAGCGTTACTAGTTAGCATAGCAAAAATGCGTGATACATTTATTTTGGTGAGCTCTTGGAGTCTTGTTCCTGATTTTATAACCAGATTTAACATGATATTTGAAACACATGTACCTAATTTGATGCGTGTGCCCCCATAAACATGATATTTGAGATCAGTCTCTTTAAATGTAGTGCCTACCTATGACGAGTACCATTGGAGAATCGAAAACAAGTGTGCCTGCTCAAAGAGGGCTCACAATAGGTGGAACAGGCGTCAATTATCTAGTTTTTGAGGGACTGATATGGACTTGCATCCAAAACCCCGGTTAAAACATTGTGATGGTAAAGAAAATATTTGATACACTACACACATCAAAGGCAACGAGGTATAGTTGTTTTCCTCAGTGTTAAACTCAGAATGGCTACTTCATGTCAATATGCTCAGAGTTTTAGAAATGTTCTCTTTATCAAAACTACTGGACAAGTTTGTCTAACAACCCACCTCTAACTATTTGTCGTGTATCAAGAGGTTTAATATCTTCCAAGAATTGTCCCCCTCACGGGAAATGCAATAATACATCGTAAGGCATGTGTTTTCTTTTTTGTTCTTGTAAGTTCTTTTTTTCTTACTAGAATAAACAACTAGGACAAAGTAAAATGCAATATCTCTAAACAAGTAACAAAAAAAGAAAGTAAAGAAATTTCAAACACTACACTTAACAAAGGTGATGAACTATAGTTTATTCCTCGGTTCTAAACTACTCTTTACACTCGAAGTTTTGAAAGTGTTACCGGATCAAGACTATGTGACAAGTTTGTTTAACCCCCCACATTTATATAATTGTCATATAGACAGTGAGGTGTGGTTTAAAGGGGATGGGAATTGGTTGTGGTAGGTCATAGGGTCAAGACCGGGAAGAATTAATTCCCAATAATGTTTAATTTCCTAGACTAGTTTCCAAGCAACATGATACAACTAATTATACCTACTGAGATCCCAATAACTAATAAAGCCTCATTTTCATCCTGCATAGTCCCAAAAAAAAGCAGGAGAGAAAAAATTACCTGCAGAAGGAGACGCTCTGTTTCTTCATAATTGGCTCTTAACTGCTGCCCAAGCGGCTGCAACTCTTCAGAAACTAGAAGCTTATCATATAAAGAAGCTATTACAGGATCTCCCTTTGCAAAAACCATCTCAATCAAGTCAATGGTGACCCTGAAGAATGGCCACCCCTTATACATCTCTTGTAGAGTTTGTAGACTCTTGATATCCTTTTCCATGACAAACTTGAATGCTGCACCAAAGCCAAGCCACACTGGAAGGTGAAACCTTGTTTGAGTCCATGCGAATATCCATGGAATTGCACGTAATGACTCTATGCCCCCACTGGGCTTCCGTTTTGATGGCCGACTGCCAATGTTCATCCGACCGTATTCTGTCTCAGGTGTTGCCTACAATATAGAAGGTTTGCCACCATGGTAATACACCAAAAAGCAAAAAAAAAGGCATAAAATGGACCATAAATTTCATAGAGTAAACACTCTACATTCTTGGTGCCAATAACCAAAATTTATTTAGTACTGCATATAAATGTAAGCAAAATTATTGTTTTAAAAAACACAGACATGCTTCTCTCTCTGTGTGTACAACTGTATATATACTGTATATGTTCTTTTAAAATTACATAGAACTGCACATATAAATTAACAAGTTATCCTTTCAACATACATACTTTTGTGTGTGAGCATGTTAGTGAGGGCAGATGTGCACGTGTTTGAAAATGTAAATATACATGTATATAGACATGCACAGACCAGGTCACTTACCAGGCGGAAGTACTCAACAAACCGTGGTTCCTGAAAGACGAATGATCGGTATTCTTTCGTGGCCACAACAGCCATCTCATCCATCAAAGCACGCCATTCTGGCTTTGGAGAAATCGGAGGACGCATCCCATGCTCAAGAGTAGCAGCTGTGAAACGTTGGAGTGTTTTGAAGCACAAACGCTCTTCGCCGAAAGACTGTTCAATAACTTCACCCTGGACTGTAACACGAAGTGACCCACGGATTGTGTCTGGTGGCTGAGAGAGTATAGCAAGATGAGTAGGACCGCCTCCTCTCCCAACAGTACCCCCTCGTCCATGGAACATTGTCAACTTTACACCATATTTCTGGGCAACCTTTACTAGGTCTTCTTGAGCTTTATATAACTGCCAACCTGCAGAAAGGCGTCCAGCATCCTTCCCAGAATCTGAGTATCCAATCATAACTTCTTGCTTTCCATTGATCCTGTTCCTGTACCAGTCTATTGCGAAGAGTCTTTCTACAGCAGCAGGCGCTGTCTCAAGGTCTGCAAGTTTCTCAAATAGAGGCACAACTCTCAATGGATTCTTCACACGGTATGCTCGCTGCAAGAGTTCGACAGCAAGAACATCAGATGTAGAAGTTGCCATTGAGATGACGTACGCTGCAAAGCTATCGGAAGGCAGATCCGCAATGGCATGGAACGTTTCTAGAACATCATTGATTTCTTCAGTTTTCGGAAGATCAGGACCAAACAGCGGACGTTTTCCATTAAGTTCAGACAACAACCATTCCTGACGCTTCTCCTCAGACCACTCACGATAGGAACCAATTTCTAGATGCCTGGTGATGGCATCCATAACATCAGTGTGCCTTTCAGATTCTTGCCTGACGTCAAGTTTCACAAGAGACAGGCCAAAGGTTGATACTTGGCGCAAAAAGTCCAGAAGGCTTCCATCAGCTATGGGTCTATCACCACAAGCACAGAGCGACCGGTAGCATAATTCAAGGGGTTCCAGGAACTGCAAGCGAACATGTGAAGCTTAATTAATTTTTAAAAGACATACAGAGAAAACACACCATCACAGATGCATGCACACATATGTTGTGTGTCCGCAAGCACACACAAAAGTAGTTAAGGTGAATGTGCAGTACTAACGAAACATATCTGAAGAGGTATGTGTCTGTTTGCGTCTCAATGTGAGATTTCCCATTTCCACATATGCCTGTCAATAACAGATTTTTTTTTTTTTTTTTCTGTAGTATTCATGAATATGAGGACATGAATTTAAAAGCACCATAGTTGTTGTGTTTAGACTTTGGAACGTTAAACATGATATGTGGGTGTGGATAAGTTGTGAAGTTAATGGATTGGGAAAAATAAAAACACAATCTCAGAAGATGGGTTATTTGGTCAAAAGGCTCCAGAAGATCAAAGCAATGGAATTAGATACTTCCACTGAACATCTTTTTTCTTTTCTTTTTTTTTTTTAATATCATGATTTACTTTCTTCTAACCACTTTAGCATTTCCTTTCATTCATTTTGCATATTCTTCATCTTATGCAAGTAAGCAGCAGCTAGGGAATGCAACAACTCAGAATCTATTAACTCTGAAACAGAGAAATAAAAGAAATACAGAGAGAGAGAGAGAGAGAGAGAGAGAGAGAGAGAGAGAGAGAGAGAGAGAGAGAGAGAGAGAGAGAGAGAGAGAAGACATTTATTTTTCAAATTAAATCAGCATATGAAATTGATACTAAAGGCATTTCCATTGTGTTGAACTTTTCTAATGACTTTTCTTCTCCATAAGTGTCAATTCTGCATTAACCAAGGGATGGAGAGGTACCATGAATATTTCTCTCTCAAGCGGGAGAAAACCTAAATTAGATTGTTTTATTACACAATTTCTATTTAAATTCTGTCAGATGTGATAAATCATACTTTTAAAAAGGTAGGCACGTAAAGCCTGTTCCTAATAATCAACAAGCATTGCTACAGTTGAGAAAAAGAAACCTGCTCAGCACTGGTGAAAGTTGCTTCCTCAGGAATGTCAGAGTACCCATTTGACAATAAATGCCGTGTTCTCTCTCGAGTATAATATAGCTTATCTCTCACACCACCAAGTATAATACGGTAAGGCTCATTTGGAGGAATTTGTTTCCAAAACTCTGCAGTAAAAGAATTTCATATTATTAAGAACAAAAATACATTTTATTAAAAGGAATATAAAATTTAAAACTGTATAAGAAAACTGACAGCATAACGTGAACAATAAGAATTTAAAAATAAAATTGAAATAAAGGTGAATACCATTGAAATAGTACATCTTCTACAAGTTAGGTTTTGCAGTCGTCCTAAATTGGGAGGCTGTAACAGTAACTAGCTGGCAGCGCTCGGTTCCGGTAATGACAGGAGACAGGAATCCTTAGGATTATCTGAGTTCGTTTACTGCCCTGGCTTTGAGCGGGTCTAGGTGGATTATGTGGACCAATTCTGTAGGGTTGTTTCAAATCCTTCCCTTTTTCTGGTTAACTTTCTTGTTGCTTTTGTTGGACTTTACCTCCTAGGCCTTAGTAGGTCCTTTGGAATGGTTTTCATCCTTTATTGTTCTTTTATGTAGTTCTTTTAGTAGTCTGCTCTATGCAGTTTTAAGCTGTACAGAACTGTACCCTTGGGATGACTTCTAGGCCCACTTTTAATTAAATTTTCTGATCTATGCCTTCACATTAAAAAAAAAAAAACAAATCCACAAGAGGCACCTTGTCAATAGAGTAAGATACAAGTATTATATAATGAAAGAATTTGCATACGATTGGCATGCATCATTACTTGACCTGTAACTGACAAAAATACGCTGCATTACCTATATAATGTTTTGCATCCTTCTGTGATGTGCTATGTAGTTTATCTGCTTGGACACGTAGCTCCTCACTGCAGCGCCACATTGATAGCTTTAAGGCAATAAGAAGAAATCAGTAACCAGTAAATAATAATAACAAACCACTGTCCAACATGCAACCCTCTATAGTTCTCCAAATCTCAGATAGAACAAGACAGCTGAAACTTTTGATACCTCAAACATTAAATCTTCAATCTGGGAAAAGTACAAGTTTGCAGCCATCATTCTTGCTAACAGGCACACATCCCTTGTAACTTCTGGAGTCACTCTAGGATTTCCTATGTTACATAGTACACATGTATTAAATTGACACAAATTATGAATTTATAATATTAAATGTTAAATATTAAATATCTTCCTTTCTTTTCTGACCATTATATACAATGACAACTCCAAAAAGCATAACTACAGCTGAATGTGTGTTAAAAGACAACTAAGTAGATGACACCTGGAAACTGCTGCATTTAGAAATTCCAAAAAAATGACTTTGCTGGGAATCAAATTGACCAATTAAGAAAGAAGCAGATTGAAAGTACAAAATGTGACAACAATTTTCTTACGTGCAATGTCTTAGTCTGAAACTACTATCTTACTCATTATCAGAAATTGATTCGTATAGACACAAATTCTTCAGGTTAGCAATCAGCAAGTCATCAAGGATTTACTTTTCACAAATAAATATCTTACCATCACGATCACCCCCCATCCAAGAAGAAAATTGAATAAGAGGAGCATTGTATGGAAAACGCTCATTGATGCCAATGTTTTTCAGCGCTGTGTCAACACGACGTAAGAACTTGGGAACACCATTCCATATGGTTTCATGGAAATAACTCATTCCGGTCCTCATTTCATCTTGTGGAGTGGGAGGTGTTCTTCGGATTTCATCAGTTCTAAAGGCAGCTTGAATCTGGAAAACAAACACCAAAAGGAAAGGAAGCCACATATTCAGATATTTCAGGGGAAAAAGGTAATATTTCTGAGTGAAGGAAAATATCAATAATGCAATTGAGCATGGTTTTAAAGTATGTTCTTCATTCTTTGTCAGCTTGATTGGATGTTGTGGTACTGATATACTTACATCTTAGGGCAAAGTAACTTTAAAACAAGAAGTTTTGATGTGTATCATATTCTAGAACACTAGTTTTAGTGTCAAAGGAGGTGACCTATTTGTTGGTGTCATCAAGATATTCTAAGAACTACGGAAAAGAAATTCTCAGTTTATTCCCATCGAGCCAGTTTTATAAAAGAGTTTTAAACTGCCAAAGCGTATGCTGCCGTGGCACTCAGAATGCCTCGAGACTGAAATGATAAGAAATTCTAATATAAAAGGTAGATCCTACCCTTCTTCAACCCATTCTGTAAGATACACAATAAAAAGAAAAAAATAAAGAAAAGAAAGATCCAACAAACAACCAGACAACCTTGTAACTTGTAAGAATAGCATGACACCCAACTCTTCTAATTCCTCAATATTTATGAATATGAAGGACAATGACGGGACCAGCTGCTACCACAATCATCACAATACAAAGAATTAATCTAACTACTACTACTACTACTACTACTATATAATAATTATTATTATTTGCAGATTTTCTCTCACAACATGCATTATTAACAATTTTCTTTATCATAGAATGTTTTGATTCCCCCCTCCCCCATAAGGAGGATTGTACAAATATCTCTTTGCTATTTCCAGAATTTTCTTGTTCATAAGTTAATCCTTCTTTCTCCTTGTTCATAATCTCAAGGTAAACTATGAACCTTTCTCATCATAGCATCTTATAAGGGTATCAAGAACTATGGATTGAATTCGTGGACTTTTTTTACAATCTTTAAAATAGAACACTAGGATACCCATTTTTGTTTAAATTATATTTATTACTTGATGTAGAACAGGAAGGTGAAGAAGATAGGGAGGGGGGAAAATCAGGGTTTTAAAGAGATAAGATTAATTTTGACTTCACCACCAAGGGGATCTCTCTCCCACTCAGCACATCACCGTGTAGAGATTAAAAACAAAATAATATCAATTTGCAATGCCAAATATTTTCTAAATTAATTGAACTACCTAATAACTAGAGTACTTGGCCTTTTATAGGCCCATACAACTAGAAGTTTTTCGTCATACCCGATATGAAACTAAAACAAAAGAAAAAAATAAGTCTAACCTAAAATAAAGAGAAAAACCCCATCAAGTTTTTTTTTTTTGATTTTTAACAAGACTCCTAAAATAGAATAAAGATAAAGAAAGAAAAGAAAACCAAGCCAATAGCAGCAGCAAAGATTGGACACTAGCTCAAACAAATAGAAAGCAATTGGAGCTCAAGTCCTAGGCTCCTAGCTCCTAAATTGGAATTAAATAAGCAAGATACTCCACATACTAGTTGTGAAGAACTGAATGATAAACTTCACAAGAAACACTATGATACCATTAGTATGTGTTCAATGGTCACTTTAGGTCCTACATATTAGGAAAATTCATTCTAGAGGATACCACAAAACAGAAACAATATATTTACTCAGACTATGCAGATGTAACGATTTTAGGTCAATCATATTCAAAGTACCTCTCTCTGGAGAGCCTCATCAAGCTCCTGCTTATCATTAGGTGTTATATCTTTGGCACACAGCTGCGCTAAGCAATGCCTTATCCTAAATAACAAAAAAGAAGTTCCATAAGTTGCAAAAATACTAACTATAATTCAATTTCTAAAATTAAGTCTACGCAATGCTATGAAGCCTCAACTGCATATATGAAAGGGATGACAGAGAAAAAAATGTATGTGCACGTGAAAAGAATCTAAAGATGCATGCATGCACAAATGCAGAATTGAAGCTTCTTGAAGCATTTTCTTTTGTTATGCTCGTGCATGTTATGAAATATTTTAATTCAACCAACAAATGAGTGTAAGAAATATGTGAGATGATAATATTTTGGAACTATCCTTTCAGTACCTTACATAAAATTTCAACGATTTGTGAATTGGGATCAGTGTTACCTAGACAATGGACACGAGTACCAAGTTTTTGAGTGCTCGACATGGCAACTTTTATGACGTAAGATACAGAAACACACCTGTATATGCGCGCACGTGTGTGTTGGGCGGGGCGGGGCGGGGCGGGGGGGGGGGGGGGGGACAATCACACACACAATCAATCCCATACTCAGTGGGCTCTCTTTAACACTATTTTTTTTACAAACTTATGCATGTATGTAGATAGAGAGAGACTTAGTCCAAACTATTTTTACACATATATTACCGGATACGATCATACGATATTCAACCTATTATACATTTATATCGGCTGAAATTATGATCAATATTGCGATATGGCTGATTATTGATACTAAAAATCATTGACCAATACCGGTACTAATACTGAGATTTAGAGCAGTGCTTATTACCATCTATCTTTTTATGTCCCTACTCGATATGAGACTTAACACAAAAACTTATATCCCCCAAATCTAACAACCACCCTAACTGGATTCGTTTCCTACCTTCGATGAGAGAGATATGTTCCAACGGCTTTAACTATGTTGCAAATAATTGAGGCAAATGAACAATCTTTATTTAAATTGAGGTTTAGTTAAATGGGGGCAGCTAGTCAAAAAGGGTTAATAACTTAAAGAGACACAGGGTAAGTTGACACCAGGAATAGTCAATGGTGGATAAACTACTGTTAGTCGATAATCGTCAGAAATTATATTCATCATATTATTTAAAACCATAAACCCAAGTTCCAATTACTTTAAGTTGATGGCGGATCAAACTACATAGAGGGCATATATTCCTTACAAGTGCCAGACTAGACAACAACGTTTCGACTAAGAAACAACTAGTACAAGAAACAAATACATGAGGCTCATATATAATTTACCTGAACTCCAGACGATATCAACTGTGGGCTACCAAAGACAAGTATTAAATACAGTTAATATTGTTATTTCTACCTCATACTGTATACTAGATCTAGCTTAAGCTTGATCTGAAGCCATATTATATATGATGCTAGCAAGTCAAAGAGGATAATAAGTTAAAGAGACAAAGGGTGAGTTGACACCAGGAAAAATCAGTGGTGGGATAAATTATTGTTAGCCGATAATCATTAGAAATTATACTCATATTATTTAAAACCAGAAACCCAAGTTCCAATTACTTTTAGTTGATGGCGAGGAAAACTATATTGAGAGCATATATTCCATACAAGTGCCAGTCTAGACAAAAAAACATATTCAACTAGAAAACAACTAGTACAAGAAACAAATACATGAGGGTCATATACAGTTGACCTGAACTCCAGGCGAAATGAACGGTGGGCTACCAAAGACAATTAATTAAATAAACTAAATACAGTTATATTGTTATTTCTACCTCATACTCTATACTAGATCTAGCTTAAGGCTGATCTGAAGCTATATTATAAATAGCTTTTGAGCTAAGTTCTAAACATCAAATTACAGTTCCAATGAAAACTATATAACTGTCAAATATAAAAGACAACAAGATTGCTGCAGATATGAAGAGTCACACAACCTGCACGAGCATGTGGAAGCTAGCTTACACTATGTATGTACATATTAACACTATAATGCCAATCACAATGTTACTAGATAGAGGATTCTAGAGGTTGAATGTTATGAACTGCTTCAGTTTTTTTGCTAGATATCAGAAATATCCCTTTATTTTTTAGTGAAAAGAGAGTTTACGCTTAAAGAGTCATAACAAGTGAAGAATGGCAGCTTGCAAGCATCTGATTCTTAATTAGACAATCAACAGGAAACACAAAAACATGCTCATAAGAATAGAACATAAGAGGACCATCTAATATTTTATTCGAATAGTTTTTGAACCTTCCGTGCTTCTGAAGCAGCGACCTCCTGACTGACTGAGTCGGATGTGCAGTAAAAACCAGATCGACTGTTTGGTTCTTCAAAGCATCAAAAATCTCCTCCGGAGACTTTTTCAACTGCACAATAAGCCTTTTAAAGGTCTCTTCAAGGTCTGATTCAGTAGTTGCAGAGGCCTCATCAACAAAATCACCCTTCTTCTTCAGCGTACTCCTCCTCCTGTAGGCAATTTGTACCTCCTCGGCCAAGTTAGCCAAGTTGAGCATGTGCGAGAACGAGCTGGCAACCACAATGGAATCCCCGGGATCCAAACTCGTCAGCACATTCCCCAGTTCCTCTAACTTCTTGGGATCATGCTTTCCCTCGTACTCAGCAGATAGCTCATAGCACTCTTGAACCTAACAACATTAATATTTAAAACAAGTCAAATGGCAAATTTAAGTTTGATCTTTCAATTTTAAAATTTTAATTCCTAAAAACAAGTTGTTGAAATAAATTCACTTAGATGGGCTCCTTCTCTAATATTTCAGATTTCATACTTTCTTTTTGATTCTTTTCCTGTTGACAAACGTAGTGAGAGTAAAGTAATCCAATAACAATAACACTCGGTACTTACTCAGGAGCCCCCAAATTGATCACTCAGCAGGATCAAAAATGTAAAATTTCAATTTCTTCCTGAATAAATTCAAGTTGCTATCAACATAAAACATCCAATTGTGTATAGCAGCATAAATCATGAGAAACAATTAAAAAAAATCATAATTTTCTACGACAATCAACAAAATGTCAAGATCAAAATTCAAAGAACAAGGTTTCATCGGATTCAGAATTTATGGAAACAGAGAGGGAAAAAGAGAGAAAAAAAAAAGAAAAAGCGATTGTTTTACCGTCTCTCTAATTTCTCCCCCGTGCAAATCTTGGAGTATATCGAGGAACCGATCCAAGAGCATCGCAACGTACTCCACCAATTTGTCATCCTCCGACACTTTCGCCGGCGCCAAAAGCCTCAGCTGCGCATCAACCGACGCTAACTTCTCCACTCGAGTCATCTCTGCTTCTCTCCCAACAACAGTCTCTCGTCTCTTCCTCAAACCCGAGCTGCTTATATCAACTCGAACACGATACCTAGCTTCCAAAAAAGCGAAAAAGAGAGATCATGAGAAGCCCACCCTTTTGCGAGCTGAAAGGACAAGAAATGAGATCACCACACAAAATCTAAATCCAAGCCAAACCTTAGAAAATCTTTCTGCTATTTTCTCAGAGGAGAGTGGGGGTCGCAAGTCAGAGGTGAGAGGAGAAGATGGGGGTTTATGTGGCTATTTATAGAAAGAAAATTAATCTTCTTGCTTTTTTTAACTGATAATTTCTCCTAAAATAATCTTAATCTAATATCTGGATGTGAGATTAAGAAAATATTTGATTGGATTCTGGAACTGGAATATACAATTCCTGGCTCCAAATTTCCGGGTCTGTTTCTATCACGCTAAAAAACGCAACCAGTGTAGGAAAGCCACGTGGCTGGGTGTGACCCATTTCACCACCAAATTATTTAGTTACAAATTGTGCCGGTGAACTGGGGGCTGTTTGTTTTTCGAAAAATAGACTGAACGTGGGATCTTGTTTTTTTTAACGAAATCTGTTTGTTTGTTTGTCAAAATTTCAACAACATAAAAGCGGTTAGTGAGACCTGCAAATAATTAGGTTCCTACCCATTGCAGTGAGACTACTGTCTTTATCACACCCAAAAAATGCACTTAGTCTAGGAAAACCCCGCGGCTGGGTTGGACCCATTTCTCCACCAAATTATTAAGGGCCTGTTTGGTTGTCGTAATTGATCATAATTAATAAATCGTAATGGTAAAATCTTTTACAGTGATAAATGAGTTACATGCAGCTAAGTTTTATGGTGTTTGTTTGGTAATATAAAGTTATAATTAGAAAGTTATATTTTACGGTGTTTGGTTGTCGTAATGTGTAAGTCGTAAGTGAAAAAGTTGACCACAAAATTAACTATTTACTGATTTAAAATATTTTAATATTACAAATAAATATTAAAATGTTAAATATTAAAAAAATTAATATTAATATAAAAAATAATATAAATTTGAATGATTACAAAATTAACTGTAACTAGACTGTAAATGAGTGGTAATTGAGTTGCAAGTGAGTGATAGTTAAGTTGCGTAAGTGTTTTATGAATTACAGTCCAAATAAACATGTAATTGTAATTGAGATGTTAATCATTTACGAATTACGAATTTTTACATCTTTTACGACGAAACAATCATCTCGTTATAAACGGCTGTCTGTTTCTCGGAAGAATAAACAGACGGGAAAATCTGACACAGGTGGATGGCGCGGCTTTTTTATATAAATAAAGTTTGTTTGGATGCCAAGCTTTCACAAAACAGAAAGGTGATTGGTGTGACCGGCAAACACAGCTGGATTCATACGTGTTGCAGTGACTCAGCTGTTTTTTTTTCTCGCGAGACTCGAAAAACACTTGAAAGCGCGTTGTTTATGGGGCTAGCATTGGAGTTTTTCATGAGAGAGCTTTCAAGTGAACATGCTGTGGGCCCAGTTGCCTTTGTGGCATGGATCAATTGCAGAGACCGAATCTTAGCGAGTCGCTCTCATTGTGGACCGTAGTCTGCTCCAGAGCCATGCAAGCGTGAGGCTGGAACACATTAGAAGGTCAAGCGACGCATTGTTCATGGGGCCCGCATTGGAGTTTTTCATGAGAGAGCTTTCAAGTGAGCCCCACCGTTGTTTTCCAAAAAAAAAAAAATCTCAGACCAATCAATTGCAGAGACCGAACTCCGTCTCGGCGAATCGCTCTGGGGGCCGTTTGTTTGTTTCGCGTAAAACTCTGTAATTCATAAATGACTTACAACTCAGTTATAACTACGGCGTTTGTTTGGATCGTAATTCGTAAAAGACTTACACAACCTAATTACCTCTCACTTGCAACCCAATTACCACTCACTTACAGTCCAGTTACAGTTAATTTTGTGGTCGTACAAATTTATATTAATTTTTTATATTAATATTAAAATTTTTTAATATTTAAACTTTTTAATATTTATTTGCAATATTAAAACTTTTTAAATCACCAAATAGTTAACTTTGAGATCAACTTTTTCACTTACGACTTACACATTACGATAACCAAACACCGTAAAGCACAATAACTTTTCCACTTACAACTTTATATTACCAACCAAACACCATAAAGCTTACACGTATGTAACTAATTTACAACTGTAAAAATTTTACCAATTACAACTTACGACAACCAAACAGACCCCTCATTGAGCACCGTAATCTACTCCAGACCCATGTGAGCGTGAGGCTGCAACACATTAGAAGGTCAAGCAGCGAAGCTGCACGCAAGCTCAGACGCGACTCTTCGACCATTGTCATATGATTATTTACCTTCTCTGTTCTCATTTGCGTGAGTTTTGCATTAGTTTGCGTCACCGTAGCTCCATAGAGCTTCATTCAAATTTATATATTAAAAAAAAAAAAAAAAAACTTATGCCCATGTCTGTCATAAATAGAAATGGACATGAATCAGTTTATCCGTAACATTCATGTGTGTTTAGCACTGCATACGTCAAAAGAAAGATTTAGTATGTGTAACACATGTTTTGATTGGTTTTTGCTTGATAAATAATAGTGTTGTTTGTATATGGGCCAAACTGGGCCACGCCCAATGAATATATACACAATAATATGAAACACGGGGGCTCAGGCCCGTTAATTAATCCCCTTTTAATGAAAGGAATCCCACCAGTGGGCTCCGACCCAACCTCCTCTCCACCTTAAGGCCCAAGAAGGCAGAACTGACTCATTCAGTCTCCTAATACGATTGGGCTACGGGATCAAACCCTAGATACAGGTCATATATCGAATAAACCCCCAATATACGCCTATAAATACTCCGTTGATTGAGGGTGAAACGTACACTCTGCAAGCTATGTCCTGCAACCTGCTAATGAAATCACAGAGGTCAACACTCGAGGGGTCTTGAGGAGCAACACGGGAGGTCCCACACCTCCCAATCCTCCTCTCGGGATGCCACAAAATCCACCCCTCGGGGCATCTCAAAATCGCTCTTTCGAGGTGCCTTAGATCCCCCAGAGGGATAGTTCGTTACCCAGGAACAACTCCTTAAGGGCCAACGGGAAATCCTTGCTCAGGTAACGACTCCTTGAGGATAACCTTTCGGACCACGACCGACGATCAGAGAAGTGAGGAAGAAACACGACCTCGAGAGTCGTGATAAGTGGGAACGTTCGGAGAGGTATAAGAGAAAGAGGTCAGAGGAGATTCCCTCTTATTGTCCTAAGGAGGATGATAACCCGTTGATGCTCCATGCAGAGAGCCCGAAGGGTTTCCAATTCCCTGAGCTCGAAAAGTACGATGGATCCGAGGACCAAGGAACATGTTCAAAACTACCGAGCTATAATGAAGATATCTAGAGTGGATGTCATAGTCCTATTCTGAGGTTTCAACACCGCTGTCACCAAGTCGGCCAAGGAATGGTATCACCAACTCTCGAGCAGATCAATAGCTAGCTTCAAAGAGATGGCCCAACTATTTTGTCAACGGTTCATGGCTAGCAGGAGGAAGAAGAACTCAACGAGTTTCTTTTTCTTGAGGCAAGAAAAAGAGAGAGTCTGTGAGAATTATTTCGCAGATTCAACGTCGACCGACTCGAGGCAGACTGTAACGATCCCAGTTTTTAATCATCGCATTACCATTATCAAATCCATAATCTTCTATATTATTGTCATAATCCATAGAAAATTGGCAGCATCTCCTCTATATCTGGAAGTCTGCCCTGATACACTATATCAAATTCCATCCAACACCTGCTTACTTATCAACTTTAAAACTTCAATCTCAGTAATACTCAATCTCAATAACATTATTCATGTAACGCGAAAGTACTCCTTTCAGTATCACAATAATATACAACCAATTCTAATCAAGTCAAGGTAAAACTAGAATTTCATATAAATATACTAAAACACGAGTACTTCCATATTTATACAAAGATATACTGAACAAAATTAAAATATAAATGTGTAACGAAATACTATTTGATCCACCTTGTTGCTTGTAAAGCCTCAAGCTGGGCCCTTACCCTCGCCATCACCTGAAGAAGAGGTTAACAACTATGAAGTGAGCTTGATAATTCAATGAGTAAAGTAAACTCTAATTTAACCTACATGCATACATGCTTAAATAACTTATAGTACCAATTCTATGATATTAGTATTTTAATTGTATAGAAAATTTAATTACTTGTCAATTCTTAACTCTAGACCTTTTACTCATTCTTCTTTTATCTTTTTTATAACATAGATGTCTCAACTACCAGTTACAATTTCATATCTCATCAATTTCTTAATTAGTGATACACCGATCACATATCGTGTCCTTATGAAACAATAGTAATAATAATTCAAATGATTTATATATCACGGTGTTAATGTGCACTGATCACATATCGTGCTCTTACACCACACAATAATAATATTATTTACGATGTCTACAATATCATACACATGTAACATACCCAATAATATGAATAGGGTACACATACATTTACATGTATATCACATGTGTACACCATTCTCACTTCCCTTCCTTTGACGAATGGGCATTGTAGTGGTTAAAATTTGACCCTCATCAAGATGATGACATGTATCCAAGCTACCAAGAGCTTCCCCTGAGGAATCCACAACTCTCAGAGTCCAATTCGAGCATTCACCACTCCTGGCCATCTCTCCCCTCCGACCCAAAGACGTTCCCAGTCTGGAGCCACCTTTCACCATTCCAAGACCTCTACCTCTCTGAGGTTCTTTTCACTCCAAGGTCTTCCCCGACCCAAAGGTCCCGACTCTAAACCTGAAGTTCTAACAACAGTTCGTCCATGATCTCCGCAAATATTTATGTAACACCTTCCTCACCCACGTTCATAACATGTAACACCCTATTAGCTCGAACAATTATGAACAGTGACCGATTACCTGACATGCGATCCTAACCAACCAATATCAATGATCACAGTCGTTACAACAAATTTAACGCGTGAAGATCGTGCAGTTGCAGCAGTTTGTCAATTCCGCCTCCATACCGACATTCATGTCAGATATATATAATCTTTCTTCTCCCAAGAGAGGGGAATCACTCCCTAATCCTAAAAGCACACACCCAATACCAATACACCCGCAATTACTCTCTGTGCGATCCTTCCATCCACTACACTGACAGTTTTTCTCTGTTGGTCCTTACTTCCATTCCACCTACTGATTCTCACGTCCGAGGGTCTTAAGCTGGCACCACATCGTTGTTCCTAACATGAAAAGTGTCTTTTTCAGTGTGTGCTCAGACAAGTACCATCTGGAGAGTGTCTCAAATTGATTGTGGTGGGTCTAATTCATGGTAAGCCGATTTTCATCCACTACAAACGGGTGCTATCATTGGGATTTGAGTCCATACTCAAGATCTCCTTCCTATCCAACCCAAAATTTTCCACAAAAAAACTCTAGCCTAGTACTTATTACTCTAAGAAATCAAACCGCCACTCATAACAACATCCCGTCAAAAGATAAAACCATCAGCACCGTGGGGGTGTCCCCCTCCTGCCGACGGCCAACAGCATGCCACTGAGGACACTGGCTCCTCCCACCTTAGGAGGCAACCACCAGCCTTTGACCGACGTCATTATTCAATGGTCAGATCCTTTAGATGCTTGCCGACATAAGGGAGCAAATGAAGGAGCAACAAGCCTGGTCAGATCGTGATCGAGAGCAAGCGGCCCTCGACTGCGAGAAAGCCTCCCATGAGCAGGAGACACTGAAACAGCTCAATGACCAGATCTAGGCATAGATTGCCACCCTCCATAGAGCCCAAGAGCAAACACAGTCAGAAAGTGAGGCTGGAATCAGTGAGATTTGAACTGATGGGCCTATCACAAATTCATGACAACCTAGACAATGTCCCCCTCCATGAAGACTACTCTAACAATGAGGCTGATTCACCTCATTTGGAACAGAAACTTATCACCATCAGACTCAGAGAACAATAAAAGAATTCTCGACATCTAAGACTTCAACAAGTTGATCCAAAGATGAATCAAGGAGGCCAAACTGCAACTCTAAAGTGGACCAATATAAGCCGCTGCCAAAGTTACTGACTCCCCTCTTTTTGAAGAAATCCTGAAGTGCGAGTTCCTGAAGAAGTTCGCAACTCCAACTTTCGACTATTATTCCAAAATGAGTGGGACAAGATGGAGGTCCACTCTTGCAACAATCTGCTCTTGTGCCTAACATTTTAATCCAACTTGAAAGTCATGGCCTCGGATTGGTTCTACTCTCTGTCAACTTCGAGGAGGTAACCAAAGTGTTCCTCACTTAATACACCTCTCGTCAGCAGGCTAAGAAGAACAACCATCACCTTCTCACTATCAAAATGAGGCAGGGCGATAGCCTCAAGTCTGACATCGGTTACTTCCAAAACCCATTAGCCAAAGTTCTCCATTGCGATAAGGATGTTTCTGCACTCACATTCATCAGCGGGTTGCAAGTTTCTCACATCTGTACAAATATTTGCTGAAGCATGACATCACTCGGTTGAGGAGGTCCAATCTCGAGCTCAGGCATACATTCAATTGGAGAAAGGATGAAGAGATCTGTCAACCACTCCAACAAATGCAACGATGAAGGAGAAAAGTCCAAGCTGCAGTATGAAGCTACTACTGAAGCCAGGAACTCAAATCAGGGGCACCCGTCTACAAGAGACAGGCGCTCCCAATTCTCTCACTGAGTCTGCCCCAGACCTTTAAGCTGACATAGCACTTCACCCCTCTCAGGCTCCCCATCAACAAGGTCTTCAATACCATCAAGGACTAACCGTGGGTCAAGCATCCAAGACCGATCCAATACAATGCCACACTCCCTGGAGCAAAAAAGTATTATTCCTTACACAATAGTAAGGGGCACAGAACCATCCACTGTAAAAACTTTCGGAGGTACTGGAAGAGATCGTCCGCCAGGCCTTCCTCAAAGAATACATCCTTACCCTCGAAGCGGCCTTCGGGTCAAGGTAGCCGAGCACTATGCCGCCTGTCTAACCACAACAAATGATCACCCAATAAAAAATGATGGAGTGATCCCACATCTCTAATAAAACAGGACAATAGTTTCATCCATGATACCCCCTGTATTTCAATTATATTCTATGTATTTTATTTCAATGATTGTAGGCTGTCTAAAAATTACTAAAAACTAAGCCTCAGACACGAGCTTCATGCCAAATGCGAGGGTCGCTCTCAATCCAAACGAGCTCGCGTCCTCTGTCTAATGCGGAGGTCACGTTTCAACCCCAAACGCGAACCTAGCGCCTCATATCAACATGAAGGTCACATTTCAACTCAGACGCTAATGTCGCACCTAAACAAATGTGATGCGAGAGTCATGTTCTATGTCAAACACGATGGTCATGCTACTTTTTAATACATGGACCTCAGAATAGCGTTTCTACATCAAAACGCAAGGTCCGCATCCAATGGTGAGGTCCGCGTCCAATGACACCCGCGTTTCTGATGTAACAGACATCAGTTACTGGGTTGATCAATACCTACTTCCTTTCCACATAATGGGGCATAAATCCCCATTGTGGAGCAATTAATACCTACTTTCTCTCCACATAATGGGGCATAAATACTCATTATGGAGAGATTCAAGAGAGTAGTTATCTCGTTGAAAACCCTTATAAATAGCTATAAAAGCTAGAGGCTAAAGAGAGCAAAACCAAAGAAGCCAAAAGCTATTGGAGAATCCCTAAAAAGCACACTTGATGCATGAAGCTGGATAATCACAGAATGCTGAAAGCTAAGTACAAGACTGCTGAACACATATTGTGTTGGAAGAGAAAATTCTATAAACTTGTTGAGTTCAAGTTGTTTCTATTGTCTTTGAGATTTTAGCCATTGATTAAAGTTTCATACCTGGCAAGTGCGCTTCTAACGAGAGCAAGAAGAATATCCAGAGACAAGCTTTCAGCTCGGCTCGTCAACGGAGAATAAGAATCACTCTCCACTGCTACACGAAGAACCCAACACTAAAGAAAGGGCAGATCAACCATTCTTCCCTCTTTTATAATTGTATTATTTACTCGTTGTAATTTTCTTTATAATCAAATAAAAATTTTACACGCTTTCAATTTTTATGTGAAACAAATGATGGAAACTCCGCTGGGGATAGTTTTCTCTACAATTGAGAAGGTCGTAGCGCAAGCCGACCTTAAGCTTCTTGGATAAATCGTCGAATCGCTCATCATCAAATTTGACAAAGAGAAGTTCGAACAACTTCTCTCCTTAGGCCCCATTAGCCCCAAAGTCTCAAGTAAGACTCGCTCTCAAGTCTCTTTAGAGACTTCTCATAGAGACGCCCATACGCTTTTTGACAAAGTAAGTGGCTTAACCTATCTTGAGGGTCTGACAACCTCCCATAAAGCCAATATGGCTTGCGACAATGTCTCTCAAGAGACCCGCAAAGACAATATCTTAGATCATGGCCAACATAGAGTCGGAGGCCAATATCACCGCCAAACTCCTCCTAAGGCTCTCAAAACTCAGTTTGCAGGGGGTTCGCAACAACTCCTGAGAGCCAAGAGGATCGTTGATCATCAGCGAAGACGTCAAGCTCGTCATCAGCAAACAAAGACTGAAGACAATGATGTTGGCACCAAACGCAAAGCTCGCATTCAACTCTGCATTCTGTAGCAAAACACGATGCTCACATTCATGAGCTACGCGTTTCAGTACCAAAAACTGAAATTTGTGTCGAACATTAAGCTGTGCCAAAGCGCGAGATCTGCATCTCACTTGAAGAATGCGAGACCCACGTTCAGCCTAAGGCCGCACCAGAACACGACCTTTGCGTTTCAATTCTAAAAAGTGAGAGTCGTGTTCAACAGCAGATAGTGTCAAAGCACGACCTTCGTGTTTCTCTTCAAAAGCGTGAGACCCGCGTTCAGCCAGAGGTTGCACCAGAATACGACCTTCGCGTTTCACTTCAGAAACGCGAGGTTCACGTCCAGCCCCAAGATACCAAGTTCAAATGTGAAGTGTAAGCCCTCACTCCCATGGGTTTAAGACTAGTTCTTCAGATCCCCTACAACAGATCTGAGGACTACTTTGTAAATCACCTAGAGGAGAGGTGAATAGGTGATGGCTAATCTAATGGTCACTAAATGCGGAATTAAAAATATTATGATGCAAATTAAACTTCTTGAACTAAACACTATGTATAACACAAGAGTGTAGCCGAATTCCCCGTGAAGGGCTCTGGACTAACTCCTCAAGATTCCTCTAAATAAGAGTTGAGGTGCCGCATTGGCTCTCTTGGTTAAATACAAGTATTAGCAAACAATCCCCAAGCATATATCAATTAAGCACAATATGAATATCAAGCATGTAAAGATAAACACAATATAAACATGCAAGATATAAATAAAAGAGACAAAGAGAGAGAGAGAGAGCAATCGCAAACACGGGAGATTTGTTTCGAGGTTCGAGCACACTTGCTCTACATCCCCTCCTTCAACACTATGAAGGATTTACACTATAATCGATCACACTGGATCACTCGGTGCCGCAACACCTACAAGCTCTTGGATACCCTAGTCTCGTACACACCACGAGCCCACTAGCTCGCCGAGGCTGCACCTCAAACACGGAGTTCACACACGAACTCGAAACATCGCGAACGCACTCGTCCGCCTCCTCAAAGTACAAAGATGAACTTTGGTGATCACAACTCTTGATCACCTAAAATCCTCTCACAAAAACACTCCTATAGGTAGATATAGCAATGGATGGCTCAAGTGTTGTGTGAGTAAACAAGGAAAGAAATGGTGGAGGAAAACTCAAGAAAAATCACTTTGAAACACTCTTAATAAAAACTCCCCTTTTGATTGGAAGTATTAGCTCTCAATTTAGTGGATAATGAAGTAGGAAAAACTGGCTCAAAACCACTAAAAAATCTTCTTGAAAACAGCCCCCAAATGCCCTAATTTATAGGGCTCTAAAAACTAGCCGTTGGGAGCCAGAATGAGCTGTCGGTTGACCGCCCGGTCGACCGCCAACGGTCAGAATTCCGACCGTTGGGGCTGCGGTCGACCGGTCGGTCGACTGAAACCCTGAAATAGCGAGCAGACTCTCTGCCGGTCGACCGGCCCGGTCGACCGGGGCTTTCCAAAGAGCAGAAGCTCTCTGGCGGTCGACCGACCCGGTCGACCGGCCCTTTAGTCAGACTGGCGTGCACGTCTGTGCACGTCGGTCGATCGAGTCGGTCGACCGACTTCCAAGCCCGGTCGACCGGTCCGGTCGGCCGGCAGAAGCCAGTACAGAAAATCTGAGACAAAAAGTTTGGTCATTTTGGCTCAAATAAATTCCCATAAAATCATAAAAAATCTACAAAAATAGTTTTCACATTATACTTTGATAATCAAACATGCTTGCATAAAATCAAGACATGTTACAAACAATTTGAATTATTTTTGTAACTTAGATATTTTGGCTCAAACAAAAACGGTATTTTCTAGAAACCAACCTTGTAAGGAAAATACAATTTTTGTAAAAATTTGTTTTTCTAAAACTCTTCTAAATACAAAAATAAGATATTTTAAAACTCTTTTGAAGTATAGAGTGTATGGATATGATCCACTACACAAACGGTGAAATATCTATGTTTTTGACATTAGGCTCTAAATACGGTTTTGCTTAAAACATGTAAACTAGAATACCAAAAATCAAATCGGTATTTTGTCAAAGTGAAAAGTCTTTTCTAAAATGAAATCTTTTATGAAAACTCATATCTAAATCAAGAGTGTGTGTGTAGTAAACTTGAGCAATCCACCAACTATTTTATTCTTTACATTTTATCTAAAATAAAATCTTATAAAACAAACCTAGACACAAGTCTTCATCTTCTTGAAGTCTTCACTGGAAGTCTTCTCATATTCTTGACTTGGTCCAAACACGATCCAATAGCTCTTGAATCAAACCGTGCTAGCTCCAAAACTTGACTTTAAATCCTTTATTGAAGCTACACACCTACTAAGATCTTGATCATGAATCTGTCACTCATTAAACACAAAATCATTAGTACTATAACTACATGAGTTGATCATCATCAAAACTAGAGTGATAGGCCTTTGGGCCAACAATTCCCCCTTTTTGATGATGACAAAACTCATGAAGTTATATATGCATGGATTAAAGTATAGCTCTAAAGAAGCTCCCCCTTAACTCATGCATAACAAATAAACAATATAAATATGCAATGTATGCTCATAAACATGTATGCAAATTAAGGAGATAAATATGCAATCAAGCATAAAACAACTTCAAATTCTTTTTCTCCTGTTTGTTTTACAAACCATATATGCATAAACATAATTACTCCCCCTTTATGAATAAAGCAAGGAAAAACATGCATATATACTAAAATACTTCTCCCCCTTTTTGTCAATCATTAACAAAGGGGTTAAAGTAAAAACAAAACAAATAAATTTTTCTCCCCCTTTTTATCCGAAATAAGGAACCAATGAAGGGGTAAACACAAATCAATCAATAAATGGTATATACGATATACATTCATGAAGAGGAAGATGTGAAGCTTCCCTACATATATACATTACATGAAAGAAGGATGACAAGCCCTAATTCACATAATATAAAATATGCAATGCATAAGAGGAGATGTGAAGCTCCCCCTACACACATGTACCGCATAAAGAAGAGTTGTCAAGCTCCTCAATACTAGATACACTCATCATGAATCTATATGTAGAAGAGATGTTAAGCTCTCCTTGCATATAGACAATACAAATCAAAAACATTTTAAATTTTCATCATCCCATATTAAAACAAAATTTTGAATTTTTCTCAACAAAACAAATTTTGAGATATCTTAGTAAATCAATTTTTAAGATACCAAATGTAAATACCAACACAAATCTTGTAAGATAAACAATTGTAAATCTTGTAAATCTCAATTGTAAATAAACATTACAAATTATGAATTTTTCTCAATAAATAAATTTGATACCAATTGTAAGATAAGCAAATAAATATCTTGATATCAATTGAAAACAAATATGCATCTTGATACCAAATGTAAGTAGTTTTCATTTTGAACATATGATACCAATTGAAAGCATGCATACACAAAAACTATATGAGTATACAAAAAAATGTTAATATTGATACCAATTGAAAAAATCCAATGATACCAATTGAAACAACAATAAGATCAAGTGTATATCTTATATCAAATTGAAGAATAAATAACTAGTTAAATTAATTTTTGAAAAACTAGTTAAAGATCCTTCAAAAACATGAAACCAAATTATTTGTATTTCATGAATCATACCAAATACATAAGAGTTGACACTCAAAAATGATAAAGCTCATAAAAGTGTTCATGAAACAATGTCATGTCAAAACAAATGTAGTGTGAGTGTTCAAAAATCATGTAATTACATTTTCATGAAAATAGTCAATAAAGTTCAAAGCAAACATGAATATTATTTTATCAAAATAATTCATGAAAATTCATTTTACATAAAAAATCATAAAAATTCATTTTTCATCTTATAAACAAACTTCTAGGTATATGTATGATTTATTCAAAACTAACAATATGCATACATATCCCAAACATAAAAGAGTCTATTAATAATATTTGCATGAAGGCAAGAGACTCACGGGTATACATGTATATTTATTAGATTTGAATTCAAAAATACATATACATGAAGCAAAACATAAAATTAGGCAAAACAAGTGTAAATTAGGAAATCATCAAAACTAGGCTATACATGTGCATATAGTGAATACAAATGAACAATAAAGTGCAAACGTATATGAATCAAATGTTTCTCACTATTTGTACAAGTATAAATACAAGTTTTGACAAATACTTCATCTAATCATGTTTTTACCACATGAAGCACAAAAACACATAAAACATGAACATGCTAAAAATATCATGTATGAATAAGCATGTAAGTAAATAAGGAGTTTAGAGATAGTTACCAAACTAAAGAACTATGCTCTAATTCTCCAAAACATGGTGGTTGTCCCACCAAACTCCCTTGATAGCGGTGCATCAAATATGTGTCCTTCTAGTTTTTGTGCAACCACCATCAAGGCACCATTCCTCTCACGTTTTGTGAGAGCCCTCACCTACATCAAAAACCAAAGGTGGAGATTTTGGTACCCATTTTCTTTTGGGTCCTTGGGGGTTAGCTATGTAAGGCACCTAAACATTTTTATTATTAGCAAAATTAATATGATGTATTCTATCAAAACAAAACTTTGCTAAATGGCCTTTGCGGTCACAACGTGTATATTTGTACACCTTAGGATGCTTATGTGTGTGAGTGTGATCATGACGTGCAACATAAGCATATGCATGATGAGGATGTGCATGAATATGTGGAGCTTGTTTTTTTGAAAACAAAGACTCCAATCTAGAATGATTAAATGCACATGTGCTCAATGTAGAGCTTAAACTATTTATTTTATTTTTTAAAATATTTATTTCATTTGTGGTGGCATGAAAAGCATGATGAGATAAAGAATTATTTTTCTTATTCTTTTTAGAAAAAGTTTCTTTTTCTTTTTCAACAATTTTTCTTTTTAAAGGGTTGTTTTCATTAAAAGAAACTTCCTTTTGTTTTTCCACCAAAAAATTTTATTTTTCAAATTTGTGTTTCCTTCACGTAAATCATTCAATTTTGACATTAAGGAAACATTCTCATTTTTCAAAATTTCATTTTCTTTTTCAATATATGCAACCTTATTTCTAAATGAATCATTTTCTTTTAGCATGCAATCAAAATTCTTTTTCAAATTTTTATTATCTTTCTTAATCAAGTTATATTTTTCTAGAAGAAGTTGACAAAAAGATGTAAGCTCATCATTGGACATATCAACATCTTCATCTAATTCGGATTCGGTGTTTAACCTCAAGGGGGTTATCCCCTTGGACCATATAGCATACGTTGGAAGTGTCGCTTCCAACATCCGAGTCGCTCCCTGCATAGTATTGATCTTTTTCGCCAATGGAGGTGAGGGTGTTCCATGCTATAAAAGCCGAGTCAATATTAGAAACCCTAGATATATAATCATCATTTAGGGTTGACTTTAAAGCATGTAGGGCTTTTGTATTAGCCTCAAAATTTTTGCCATCTAAACAATATGAATTTTTAGTGGTGGCAAAATAAACATTAATTCCTAAGGCCTTGAGGTACAAGGACATCTTAACCTTCCAAATTTGGATGTTAAGAATGTCAAAAGTGGGTGGTGACATGAAGTCCATGGTGTGTTTACAAATAAAGTGATTAGCCTAAAATGAGGATCTTTAACTCTAGGTTGTAAGACCCAAATCAAGAGCACTTGGCTCTGATACCGATTGTAAATCACCTAGAGGGGGGGTGAATAGGTGATGCTAATCTAATGGTCACTAAATGCGGAATTAAAAACTATTATGATGCAAATTAAACTTCTTGAACTAAACACTATATATAACACAAGAGTGTAGCCGAATTTTCCATGAAGGGCTGTGGACTAACTCCTCAAGATTCCTCTAAATAAGAGTTGAGGTGCCGCATTGGCTCTCTTGGTTAAATACAAGTGTTAGCAAACAATTCCCAAGCATATATCAATTAAGCACAATATGAATATCAAGCACGTAAAGATAAACACAATATAAGCATGCAAGATATAAATAAAAGAGACAGAGAGAGCAATCACAAACACGGGAGATTTGTTTCGAGGTTCGAGCACACTTGCTCTACATCCCCGCCTTCAACACTATGAAGGATTTTCACTATAATCGATCCCACCGGATCACTCGGTATCACAACACCTACAAGCTCTTGGACTCCCTAGTCCCGTACACACTACGAGCCCACTAGCTCGCCGAGGCCGCACCTCAAACACGGAGTTCACACACGAACTCGAAACACCGCGAACGCACTCGTCCGCCTCCTCAAAGTACAAAGATGAACTTTGGTGATCACAACTCTTGATCACCTAAAATCCTCTCACAAAACACTCCTATAGGTAGATATAGCAATGGATGGCTCAAGTGTTGTGTGAGAAAACAAGGAAAGAAATGGTGGAGGAAAACTCAAGAAAAATCACTTTGAAACACTCTTGATAAAAACTCCCCTTTTGATTGGAAGTATTAGCTCTCAATTTAGTGGAGAAAACTCTTTTAATGAAGTAGGAAAAACTGGCTCAAAACCCACTAAAAAATCTTCTTAAAACAGCCCCCAAATGCCCCAATTTATAGGGCTCCAAAAACTAGCTGTTGGGAGCCAGAATGAGCTGTCGGTCGACCGCCCGGTCGACCATTAACGGTCAAAAATCCGACCGTTGGGGCTATGGTCGATCGGTCGGTCGACCGAAATCCTGGAACAGAGAGCAGACTCTCTGCCGATCGACCGGCCCGGTCGACCGGGGCTTTTCAGAGAGCAGAAGCTCTCTGGCGGTCGACCGACCTGGTCGATCGGCCCTCCAGTCAGACTGGCGTGCACGTCTGTGCACGTCGGTCGACCGAGTCGGTCGACCGACTTCCAAGCCCGGTCGACCGGCAGAAGCTAGTACAGAAAATTTGGGACAAAAAGTTTGGTCATTTTGGCTCAAATAAATTCCCATAAAATCATAAAGAATCTACAAAAATAGTTTTCACATTATATTTTGATAATCAAACATGCTTGCACAAAATCAAGACATGTAACAAACAATTTGAACTATTTTTGTAACTTGAAAATTTTGGCTCAAACAAAAACGGTATTTTCTAGAAACCAACCTTGTAAGGAAAATACAGTTTTTGTAAAAATTTGTTTTTCTAAATTTCTTCCAAATACAAAAATAAGATATTTTTAAACTTTTTTGAAGCGTAGAGTGTATGATATGATCCACTACACAAACATGGTGAAATATCTATGTTTTTGACATTAAGCTCTAAATACGATTTTGGTAAAAACATGTAAACTAGAATACCAAAAACAAAACGGTATTTTTGTCAAAGTGAAAAGTCTTTTCTAAAATGAAATCTTTTATGAAAACTCATATCTAAATCAAGAGTGTGTGTGTGTGTGTAGTAAACTTGAGCAATCCACCAACTATTCTATCCTTTACATTTTATCTAAAAACAAAATCTTATAAAAAAAAAAACCTAGACACAAGTCTTTATCTTCTTGAAGTCTTCACTTGAAGTCTTCTCATCTTCTTGACTTGGTACAAACACGATCTAATAGCTCTTGGATCAAACCGTGCTAGCTCCAAAACTTGACTTTAAATCCTTTGTTAAAACTACACACCTACTAAGATCTTGATCATGAATCGTTCACTCATTAAATACAAGATCATTAGTATTATAATTACATGAGTTGATCATCATCAAAACTAGAGTGATAGGCCTTTGGGCCAACATACTTGACGAGAAAGAGGAGTGCTCATCAAATCATTCCTCGGTGGCATTGCGAGCAACTCATCTGGGCGGTGCTATCTAATTATCACTGCAACTTTTAGATGACTAAGCCATCAGTTTTTAGCTTATTGTCAAAGGCTTCAAACTCAAACTCCGTCAAGAGACGACAATCTCGCAAGAAGAAGTCGTTCTCTGACACTGAGTACCCAGACGTGACTTCCAACATGGTGGGTCTAAGCACCACAATAAGCAAGTCGAAAGGAAAATAACTTACCTTTTGTTCTGAGAGATTAAATATTGAATGTTTCTCAGGTTTGAAAGAAATATTGATCGAGCTTGAAGAAATTTACCAACACACTTGGATCCAAACTAGAGCAGTTATCCCAATCGACTACAATTCACTATCTAGAGAGATTGAAATAGAAGATGAGCACTCTGCCATTGTGGGATCCCATTCATCTAACTCTTATATGGAGACAGAAGCCTTGACATATATGGTTAATATTCTAGAAGAGACAGCTAAGAAATTTGAGGAGCAAGCTTAAGTGCAACAGGTGTAGCACTAGATGCTTAAAGTCCAACAAGAGTCTATCAATGATCTCAAAAAGATGTAGCTCTTTTGCTTAACAAGTCAAAGAAGAAGACGAAAAGTCTGAAGACTAAAGCTTCTTTCCGCAAAAGTAAGGGTAAAGAGAAAGAGGATGAAAACTCTACCTCCGAACACTCTGATGGCAATGAGAACAACTTTAAATATGAAAATCCCGAGTCTTCTACTTCTGAAGAACCAGAGAATTTAGAAGATAATCATGCCAAGAAGATGAACGAGTTTGAGAAATATCTGAAGACTATCTCAAATCGAAGCAGTTTTCACGAAGTGGGGATGGTCAGACCATACCCAGTCGAGTGGGATTCAGCTTTTATCCTCCCAGGTTCAAGGTACCGAATCTGCATGCCTTCGATGACAAAGGTTCACCGAACTAACATATATACTACTTCAAATCCCAAACAGGGATGTAGTATCAAACGATGTCATCATGACTCGTTTATTTATTGGCACTCTCAAGGGGGTTGCCTTTGAATGGTTCATGAAGCTTCCTACCGGCTCTATCGAGAAATGGATCAACCCCAAGAAGCTTTTCCTGGCGTGATTTTTCGAAGATGACACCGATGTTCAAGTGGCATGAAACAGTCTACACTAGTAGAGACTTGCCCTCACAACTTGCAAATCACACTCCTACCTCAAATAAGAGTAACTCAAAGTCCCACCTGAAAGTAACTAGTCTTACAAGGCGAGCAGAAGATATAGTTGCAAGAGTAAGCTAGTAAGATTACAAGAACATGTAGAATTGAATCTACTAGGCAACAAGGTGACCTGACTTCTATGATTGTCACGTTCAACAGTTACCTCTAAACAATCTAAATTATTCCATCGATATAATGTCAAAGACTATCTGTGTTTGTCACTCCTATGAAATAAAACCCCCTGGAAGTACATCATGTATTACTCCAAACAAAAAGTACTACCATGGTCAAGTTATCATCATACCTCTGATCAAGCAAGTACTCACAGGGAACACCAATTTCCCTATAAATTTCCCGCGGAGTTTATACTTCTTTAATCTCCAACAAGATTTTAGAAATTATCTGTGAATAACAATCCAACGCCTCTGACGGCTAAAGGATAGAGGAACACATTGGTTTTCATGTCCAATACAAAATCTTCGATAACTCATCATACTGAGGAGAATAGCATGGCTAGCCCAACTCAAACCGTAGTTGGTAAAGGCATACCAAATTCGTTAATAACTGAGGGTTTGCCAAAAAATCTTAAGGGGTCTGATCCCACTTTTTCCCATCAAAATCCTCTACCAATTTCTTTCTATGGAATGGTAGATCCATAAAAAGCTGCATTCATTTTTCTAGTGGAATGAATTACAGATCAAACTTATCATGTTAATATTAAACCTCTGACAGTGAAACTTCTATTTTTCAATTCTCTTCAATAGAATGACAGGTCCACCAATTGCTCAAATCGCAAATTCAATTACGGTTATGTTAAACATCATACCTCTAACAGTAAGCAAATCTCTATCAAGTTAACATCACACCTTTGATAATTCAATTTGCTTAAATCGCAAATCTATCTTACTGTTAAGTTAACATAACACTTATGACAGTGATCTTCTCAATTTTCTAATGAAAATAAGACTTTTAGTGCTAAGTTAACATTACACCTCTAGTATTCGTTTCACTGTTGAGTTAACATTACACATTTAATAGTGATCTCCTTGATTTTCTCAGTGAAAATGAAACCTTTTGGTGCTAAGTTTAACCGTTACCTCTATCACACAACCCTATCAAGTTAATAATATATCTTTGATAATAAAACTTCAATACATCCTCAAACGGATCAAATTCGCCTTGTTAATTCTCTTCAATAGAATGATGAATCCACCAAACTTGCTCAAATCGCAAGACCCATCATTGTTAAGTTATAATCACACCTCTGATAGTAATTCCTCTTCAGTGCTAAGTTAACATTACATCTCTAGCACAAACAATCAAAAAAGACTTGCTGACTGAAATCTGACTTCTGCAAACGGTTTAACAGTACAATGACAGAAAAAGTCAACAACTCAACCAGTTCAACAGTACACCGATAGGCAAGTCAAAGCTCAGAAAAGTTCCAGACTGTGCTTCTGAATACTTATGATGATCTTCCCTAGAGACTTCAAACAGTTCAATAGTACACTCTATTGGCCCAGAGGCTTTCCACTCTAGTTTTGATGATGATTAACTCATGTAGTTATAGTTTACTAATAATCTTGTGATGTTTAGTTTCAGATACTTAACCAAGGTATTAGTAGGTGATTAGCTTCAACGAAGATATTTTTGGAGCTCTCACATGGTGATTCAAGAGCGCGAGCATCAAAGTTCATATCTAGCACTCGTTGGAGTCAAGCTCGGTGGATCATGTTTGGATCGAGTCGACTTGGAGATAGAGCTCTAAAAGAAGACTTCGGTACATTGTTTAGTTTATAGTTGTTTAGATCCATTGTAAAATTAGATAGTGTGATATGCTCAAGTTCACAACACACACACTTGTTTAAGTTTCATATTTTGGTTTTCGGTTTTAGATTTAACCGATCTTGGTTTTTATGAATAGATAGAATAAACAAGTTTACATGGTTTAATGTATATTAGATTTGTTCTATATACATGTATGCTTCAACTATTTAAACAAGCTTAGTTTGATAGTCTATTTCATGAGTTTGGTGTTTTGGTATTTTAACAAAACGTATTTTTAAATTTATTGTCAAAAACATTGATGTATATATCTTTCATGTATATTAGATTATATCCATATACAACATGCTTCAAGTTGTTTAAGTATCATTTTTTTATATTTGGATGAGTTTTGGACAAAACGAATTTTCAATTCAAAAATCCTATTTTTGGAAAATATGGAATTTGGTTTTCGGTAAAATTTCCATAACACAAAATGAGTTCAAAATGTTTGTAACTTGGTTTGATTTTTATTCAAATAAGTTTGTATTTCAAAGAGAATATAAGAACTTATTTTTGTAAATTTTTAGAGATTTTATGGGATTTATTTGACAAATAAAAACCCAGTTTTCAAGTCCTGGATTTCTGTCTGCCAGGCTCTGGCGGTCGACCGGATCAGGAGCTGGTCGACCGAAACGGTCGACCGGACGTGCATAAAGACGTGCACGCAGCCAGCCCCTTGGACCGGTCGACCGAGCGGTCAACTGACTGAAGGCAACCCACTCTCGGGTTGCCCCGGTCGACCGGCCAGAGAGCCGTTACTGTCTGGTTCTAGGCACGGTCGACCGAGCGGTCGACCGTTAGGCTCAACGGTCAATTTTTTGACCATTGGACGGTCAACCGGCGGTCGACCGGAAGGCCAATCTGGGCCTAGTCAGCTACCAACGGGCAGAATTTTTATGGGGCCTATTTATACCCCCATTTGAGGTTGGTTTTTTTAAGATTTCTAAGAGCAAAATTTCTCCTATTCTCTAGTGTTTTAAAAGCAAGTTTTCAAAAGAGTTTATTGATTTTTAAAGATCATTCTTTATTTGTTTTCAAGAATTGAAAAAATCAAAGAAAAATATATATTTGAGATATTTGCCTTGTTCTTCATTTCTATCAAATACTAAGTTATTTTCCCAAGTATTTTTTCCTTGTGATTTATTTTTCAACATCTTGATTTCTCACACTTGAGCCATTTCATTCTATCCTATCTATTAGGATCTTTTTATTTTGTGGGAAAAGAAGTTGTTTGTGGTTGAGATAGACCACTAAGTTGTAACCCTCCTTATTCGTGATATCCCTCTTGTGTAGAGGTTGATTTTGGAGTGTTGTTGGCTCCCTCTAGTGAGAGGTGGAGATTGTTGGTTGGCTCCCTCTAATGAGAGGTGGAGTTTGTGTTGGAATCCCTCAAGTGTGAGGTGATTGATTTGTATTAGCTAAGTGCCTACCCCTCTTGTGTGAGGTGGTATTTGTGTTGGTTGTGCATTGCCTCTAGTGAGAGGTTGTATTCGGTTGAGAGAGGAGTTGTGTACTCCGGTTGTATTGCCCCAAATACTCAGTGGAGGTTCCCTGTGTGGGAGTCCTGTGTGGACAAGTTAGTGGATTGGAAATCCTTCTATGTGAAGGCAGGGACGTAGAGCTGTGTGCTCGAACCTCGAAATATATCTCGATATTTGCGTTTGATCCATTGACTCTTATCTCTCTCTCTTTTACATTGTGCTTGCATCATTTCATATTGCTCATTCATATATTATATGCTTGGCTTGTTTGTGTGTGCCTCACTTGTGTTTAACCATGAGAGCTTCATATAGCACCTCAACTCTTATTCAGAGGAATCAAAAGGAGTTAGTCCAGAGCTCTTCACCGGAAATTCGGCTACACTCGTTGGTTACACTAAGTGTGTTGCAATTTAGTTTTTAATTTTCGCATTTTGTTCATTAGATTAGCCGTACACCTATTCACCCCCCTCTAGGTGTACTTATAATTGGTATCAGAGCCTACACTCCTGATATTAGGTTTAATTACCTAGGAGTGTGATCTTGGTTTTGCTAATTATCGTTTGCATTTGCACACGTATATTGTTTACACACACTTATGGATTGCTTGTCACCTCCCATGTTTGATGTCTCCAACATTGACATGTGAAAATTTAGGATGTCCATGTATCTAAAAACCCTAGGCTTGCACGTTTTCCTTGCCGCTACCAAGAAATCCTATCTTGGTAATAGCAAGCATATAAAGGTCAATGCACAAGCCCTTGAGATACTTAGGAGCACGCTTAATAAAGAATATTTGTGCTTAATTTCTAACTGTGATTCCGCTTTTGCAGTATGGAACACGTTGACCTCCTCCGAGCTACAAATGCCCAACATTGTGGAGGATGAATCTAGTGGAGAATCCAAGCAACAATGTTACATGGTCCCAGGGAATGACTCCCTTGAGGTATATTCAGAATCTCAATTAGATGATGATGATGCTAGTTCTTCTAGTAATATTATGTTGATCCTAATGCTTTGAATGAAGAACTATCAATTGTATGCGAAAATTGTTAAAAAAATATAATCTTTTGAAAAAGAAGAGTTTTGAACTAAAAGAAGAAAATAAGGATTTGTGTTTAAAACTAGGTTTAGTTTTGCAAGAGAAAATGGAGATTTCTAATGAAAGAGATTCATTGAAATCTAAACTTAAACTTGCCCTAAAAAAATGATATTTTGAAAAATAAAAATGATAGTAATGAAGTTTTGAAGAAAAATAAAGTTATATCTTCAAAACTTTATTTTGTTGTAAATGAAAATGTTTCTTTAAAAAACAAAATTAATTTGATTTCAAAAGAATTGAAAGATTATTTAAAGAAGAATATTATTTTGAAAATGATATAGGGCTTGTTTGGTTAAGGGTGGAAGTGAGGAAGTGAGAAATCGAGGAAGTAGTAATAATTCCCTTTGGAACTTGAGAATTGGTTAGTAAGTTTTCGATGTTTAGATGTTGTTGGAAAGTGTGATTTAGAAAATATTTTATCTTTTCTGGTGTTTGGATGGTAATGTGAAAGTGAAAGTGAATGTTGACCGTAAAATAATATTAAAATAAAAATTTATTAAGAAAAATAAAAAATAGACTATAATTAGAATGCAAGTGAGATATACATGATCAAAAAATTAGCTGTTTTGTGCTACAATTTATTACAAATGTAATTTACATGATCACAAAATTAACTGTAGCACTCTGAAAGTGAGGAAATGGTTGTGTAAAAGAGAAAAGATAAAAGGAAAAGAGGTTTTCTTATTTTCCTTTTTCAGTGTTTGGATAGATGGGGAAATGAGCAATTATACTTCCCTATTTTCTTACTTCCACCCACTTCCTTGCAACCAAATAGCCCCTAGATTCACATGTTTGCCATGCTAGTGTAGCTTCACATTCTACCTCACCTATTTCATGCCCCTCTTCTTCTATAATTGAAAATGATATAAATTTGTTAAAGAAGAATGTGGATTGTTTGGGCTCCACTTTGAGCAATGTGCTATGAACCATACACGGTTGGAGTCTATGTTTCAAAAGAAACAAGTTCTATCTTTGCATGCACACAAATCACGGCATACACATGCTTCGCACGCTCATGTACACAACACTATGTATGCTCATGTGTACACTTGTACACATTGTGGACGTAAGGGCCACCTTACTAAATTTTGCTATGATAAGATACATGATGTAAATTTAGCAACTAAATTTGTTTAGGTTAGGAAAGATGCTAAACCCCATGGACCCAAAAGAGTATGGGTACCAAAGACCATCCCTATTGTATTTGATGTAGGTGTGGGCTCTCACATGACGTGAGAGTGATGGTGCCTTGAGGTGGATGCGTTCCAAGCTTAAAAAGACTATGTGGATGCATCACTTTCAAGGGGAGTTTGGTGGGAAGACCACCTTGTTTTGGAGACATAGAGAGTTGCCTCTTCAGTTTTGGTAACAATCTCTTACTCCTCATTTATTATTTACATGCTTTTCATGTCATTGATTTTTAATATGTTTTGATGTTTCATGATTAGTATGTTATATGTCATGATATTTAGATTAGTAATATACATGTTTAGTTATTTGAGACACACATGTTTAATATGGATTTATATCTTTGTGCTCTCACATTTGTTTTAACTAATGTGTATGTCCTAGATCTATGCATGTGCATGTACATAATGATCATATGCATGTTTATGAGTTTTTATTTTGTTTTCTATGCTTCATGTTTTGATTACATGTCTAGATATTAGTTTTCATTAAAACTTAGGTATATACTTGTACAACTAGTGAGGCACAAATAGATTATTATGAGTTTGTGCTTGAAAGCTCATTTGTACTCATTAGATGTACTAGTATAACCTAGTTTTGATGATTTATGCATTTGACTTGTATTCCCATATTGTACATGTTTTTTATGTTTATATGTTTAGCTTCATGTATATGTCTATTTTGTCTAAATTATTAGCTATACAAATACATTCTTGAGCCACTTGCCTTCATGCATATACTTTTGTGGACTCGTTATGTTTGGATATGTATGTATTCTTTAGTTTGTACAAGATATACATATGCCTTGAAGATTAAATTATTTCGATGATTTTCATATTTTTGACAAGGAATTTCATATTGAGCTAAATTGACTATTTTCATGATTATGTTCTTCACATAACTTGTACACTCATATTATTTGATGTTTTCTCATGATTTTGTTTTCATGAGTACAATTTATGCTATATAAATTTTGAGTATTTGGTGATCATGTGATTTACATATTTTTCATGAAATATATTTTTGTTTTATTCCTTACTTGAAGGATTTCATACTAGTTTACAAATTTTTCATATAACTAGTTTGTATTCTTCATTTTGGAAGAGTTTTCAATTGTGTAAACTATTTTCAAACCTATTTTTGAAAACTCTTTCCAGTTATGGGCGGTTGGTTGGGCGACCATGCTTTGTATGTTTATTATTGAAAATCCTTTTAAACATGTGCATGAAATGGGAGGTTGGTAATATGAGTTATACACTTGATCTTATTGTGTTTTCAATTGGTATCTTTGGATCTTTTCAATTGGTATCACTATTGATATTCTTTTTGTATACTCATATATGTTTTTTTTTATATGTATGCTTTTATTTCAAATAGTATCAATTTCGATTGATATTCGATTTTCCATACATACATACATACATACATACATACAGATATATATATATATATATATATATATATATATATATATATATATATATATATATATATATGCTTTATTTGTACTTACTATATCTCTATATCTTTGAGCACAAATTTTAGCTATGCTAAGCTTGATTTCTTTAATGACTATTATATTTCAATTGAGTATGTTTCAATTGGTGTCTTATACAAGCTTATGTATCATTTTATTTGGTATTTCATAAAGGGGGAGAAAATTCATATTTCATTTTTTGTGTGTTTGTTTATCTTTGGTATTCTACTCCCACACTTTATATTAAAAATAATTGAAAAAAGATATTGATTATTTTTGTCATATGCTTTTAATGAAAAATTACTTTCAATTGGTACTAATCTTTACAAATTAGTATCAAAATTACCTATAAGTTTACTTACAATAAAGAAAATAATAAAACAATGTTAACAATTGGTATGTTTTATTGATATCAAATTTTTGGTTGAATTGCTCAAAATGATTTATTTACTTATAATTGGTATTTAATTGGTATTTACTTACAATTGTTATCAATTGATATTTAAATTTATATTAAAAATATTTGTTTTATGGTATATTTTGTTTTATTGATATCATGATGCACTAAATTGATATATTTTTTCTCACAATTGGTATAATAATGTTTTGTTTTAATTTCACCCTTATTGATATTTTTTTGTTTAAGACAAAAAGGGGGAGAACATTGTTTTCTTTGACCCCTTTGTTGATGATTGACAAAAAGGGAGAGAAGTATTTGAGTTTATATGCATGTTTATTGTTAATATGCATGTTTATTGTTTATTTGTAAGTTTGTATCAAAGTTGTTACATATTGATATTTTTTATTGTTGGCATCAAAAGCTTTTAGTGATTATCTTTCTAATTGGTATCAAGGATTTTGTTTTATTGATTGGTATCAAGAGTTTTTATGTTACTTTTATTAATAAAGTTTTTTCATTGAAATTTTTATTGGTATCAAAAGCAATTAAGTAAGAACATGTTTATTTTAAAAAGGGAAAATGAATTTATTTTAAAAGTTTGGTATCAAGAGCATGTTTATTTCATGTTTGGTATCAAGAGCATGTTCATTTCATTATTTTATGCATATTGATGCATGCTCATGTTTAGTATTTATTGCATATATTTATTGTTTATTGCTATGCATGAGTTAAGGAGGAGCATCTTTGAAGCCTAACTTTAATCCATGCATATATAACTCCATGAGTTTTGTCATCATAAAAAGGGGGAGATTGTTGGCTCAGAGGCTTTTCACTCTAATTTTGATGATGATTAACTCATGTAGTTATAGTTTACTAATAATTTTGTGATGTTTAGTTTCAGATACTTAACCGAGGTATTAGTAGGTGATTAGGTTCAACAAAGATATTTTGGAGCTCTCACATGGTGATTCAAAAGCGCGAGCGTCAAAGTTCATATCTAACACTCGTTGGAGTCAAGCTCGGTGGATCACGTTTGATCGAGTCGACTTGGAGACGAAGCTCTAAAAGAAGACTTCGGTACATTGTTTAGTTTATAGTTGTTTAGATCCATTGTAAAATTAGATAGTGTGATATGCTCAAGTTCACAACACACACACTTATTTAAGTTTCATGTTTTGGTTTTTGGTTTTAAGTTTAACCGATCTTGGTTTTCATGAATAGATAGAATAAACAAGTTTATATGGTTTAATGTATATTAGATTTGTTTTATATACATGTATGCTTCAACTTTTTTAAACAAACTTAGTTTGATAGTCTATTTCATGAGTTTGGTGTTTTAGTATCTTAACAAAACATATTTTTAAATTTATTGTCAAAAACATTGATGTATATATCTTTCATGTATATTGGATTATATCCATATACAATATGCTTCAAGTTGTTTAAGTATCATGTTTTTATATTTGGATGAGTTTTGGACAAAACGAATTTTCAATTCAAAAATTCTATTTTTGGAAAATATGGAATTTGGTTTTCGGTAAAATTTTCATAACACAAAATGAATTCAAAACATTTGTAACTTAGTTTGATTTTTATTCAAACAAGTTTGTATTTCAAAGAAATATAAAAACTTATTTTTGTGAATTTTTAGAGATTTTATGGGATTTATTTGACAAATATAAACCAGTTTTCAAGTCCTGAACTTCTGGCTGCCAGGCTCTGGCAGTCGACCGACCGGTCGACCGGACCAGGAGCCGGTCGACTGGAACGGTCGACCGGATGTGCACAAAGACGTGCACACAGCCAGCCCTTGGGCCGGTCGACCGAGCGGTCGACCGACTGAAGGCAACCCACTCTCGGGTTGCCCCGGTCGACCGGGCGGTCAACCGGCCAGAGAGCCGTTGCTCTCTGGTTCTGGGCACGGTCGACGAGCGGTCGACCGACAGGCTCAACGGTCAATTTTTTGACCGTTGACCGGTCGACCGGCTGGTCGACCGGAAGGCCAATCTGGGCCTAGTCAGCTGCCAACGGGCAGAATTTTTATGGGGCCTATTTATACGCCATTTGAGATTAGTTTTTGTTAAGATTTCTAAGAACAAAATTTCTCCTATTCTCTAGTGTTTTAAAAGCAAGTTTTCAAAAGAGTTTATTGGTTTTTAAAGATCATTTTTATTTGTTTTCAAGAGTTGAAAAAATCAAAGAAAAATATAGATTTGAGATATTTGTCTTGTTCTTCATTTCTATCAAATACTAAGTTGTTTTCTCAAGTATTTTTTCTTGTGATTTGTTTTCAACATCTTGATTTCTCACACTTGAGCCATATCATTCTATCCTATCTATTAGGATCTTTTTGTTTTGTGGGAAAAGAAGTTGTTTGTGGTTGAGATAGACCACCAAGTTGTAACCCTCCTTATTTGTGATATCCCTCTTGTGTAGAGGTTGATTTTGGAGTGGTGGTTGGCTCCCTCTAGTGAGAGGTGGAGATTGTTAGTTGGCTCCCTCTAGTGAGAGGTGGAGTTTGTGTTGGAATCCCTCAAGTGTGAGGTGATTGATTTGTATTGGCTAAGTGCCTACCCCTCTTGTGTAAGGTGGTATTTGTGTTGGTTGTGCATTACCTCTAGTGAGAGGTTGTATTCGGTTGAGAGAGGAGTTGTGTACTCCCGGTTGTATTGCCCCAAATCCTCAGTGGAGGTTCCCTGTGTTAGAGTCCTGTGTGGACAAGTTAGTGGATTGAAAATCCTTCTGTGTGAAGGCGGGACGTAGAGCTGTGTGCTCGAACTTCAAAACATATCTCGGTCTTTGAATTTGATCGATTGACTCTTACTCTCTATCATTTACATTGTGCCTTGCATCATTTCATATTGCTCATTCATATATTATATGCTTGGCTTGTTTGTGTGTACCTCACTTGTGTTTAACCATGAGAGCTTCATATAGCACCTCAACTCTTATTCAGAGGAGTCAAGAGGAGTTAGTCCAGAGCCCTTCACCGGAAATTCGGCTACACTCGTTGGTTACACTAAGTGTGTTGCAATTTAGTTTTTAATTTTCACATTTTGTTCATTAGATTTGCCGTACACCTATTCACCCCCCTTCTAGGTGTACTTACACACTCATGAAGACAAGAATCCAGATAAGATCAAGCTCAGAATATTTCAAAAGATAATCAGTCCAATCACGAAAGCCTAAGGTAACATAAAGTTTAAAGTATTTTGAAATTCGTCCCAGTTAACTATGGAGTTTTAAAAACTTTGAAAGGAGTTCTGTAGGCTGTCTAAAAATTACTGAAGACTAAGCCTCAAACACGAGCTTCATGCCAAACGCGAGGGTCGCGTTTCTATCCAAACGCGGACCTCGCGTCCTTTGTCAAATTCAGAGGTCGCTTTTTAATTCCAAATGAGGACCTAGCGTGTTTCAACCCCAAACATGGACCTAGGGCCTCATGTCAACGCGAAGGTCGCGTTTCAACTCGAACGTGGATGTCACACCTCAACAAACGCGATGCGAGAGTCGCGTTCTGTGTCAAACGTGATGGTCGTACTACTCTTCAATACCGAACCTTAAGGTAGCATTTCAACATCAAAACACAAGGTTCACGTCCAACGGCGAGGTCCGCATCGAACGATACCCGCGTTTCTGATGTAATAGACAACAGTTACTGGGTCAATAATATCTACTTTCTTTCCACATAATGGGGCATAACTCCCTATTATGGAGCAACCAATACCCACATTTTCTCCACATAATGGGGCATAAATCTCCATTATGGAGAGATTAAAGGGAGCAGTTATCCTCTTGCAAACCTCTATAAATAGTTATGAAAGTTAAGGCCTAAAGAGAGCGAAACCCAAGAAGCCAACGGTTAGAAGAGAATCCCTAAAAAGCATACTTGATGCGTGAAGCTGGATAATCACAGAAGGCTGAAAGCTCAGCACAAGGCTGCTAAACACATATTATGTTGGAGAAGAAAATTCTATAAACTTGCTGAGTTCAAGTTGAGTTTCTAACCTCTTTGAGATTTTATCCACTAACTAAGGCGTCATACCTGGTCAGTGCGCTTTTAACGAGAGCAAGAAGAAGATCCATAGACAAGTTTCTGGCTCGCTCGTCAACGGAGAATAAGAATCATTCTCCACCACTACACGAAAAACCTGACACCAAAGAAACGGCAGATAAAACCATTCTCCCTCTTTTGTAATTGAATTATTGATCCATTATAATTTTATTTATAATCAAATAAAAATTTTACACGCTTTCAAGTTTTTTGAGAAATAATGATTGAATAAAACTATATTTTTGCCTCTAACCTTTGCAGCCCTACTAAGTTCGCCACTCCGATGCTGGGATTTTTCCCACTCGGAGATGACTGCGAATCCAACTCTGATGTTGGGATTTTTCCCACTCAGAGACCAACTATGCTCGCATGCTCTGCTGATAGGTTTCACCCCCACTCGGAGATGGCAATGCGAATGGGTACCCCATCAGCTAGCCTATGGGCAGTTTGGCACACTCTGCTGTTGGGATTTTACACATTCGAAGATCCACTTTGTCCGCACACTCCACTGATGGGTTCTACACCCTTTTCAATGTGAACCCACCTACGTGCACCTTGTCTGCTAGCCTATGAGCATTATGACACACTCCACTGTTGGGATTTTTCCCACTCAGAGACCAACCGGGTTTGCCTCTTCATTGATGGTTTCCACCCCCACTTAAGGCGATAAACCTAATCTGATAATGGGTATTACCCCCACTCATAACTCTGCCATGTCACTGCCCTGTTGATGGGATTACCCCCAATAGGAGATGACTGTGAACCAACTTTACTGCTAGGATTCCCCACTCGGAGACCAACCAGGTTCGCCTCTCTGCTGATGGGTTCCACCCGCACTTAGAGACGACGAACTTAATCTGATGATGGATATGTTGGCCCAGAGGCCCTTCACTCTAGTTTTAATGATAATTAACTCATGTAGTTATAGTTTACTAATAATCTTGTGATATTTGTGATATTTGATTAAGATATTAGTAGGTGTTTAGCTTCAACAAAGGAGTTTTGAGCTTACACATGGTGATTCAAGAGCTCGAGCATCAAGATCGCATATAGCACTCAGTTAGAGTCAAGCTCGTTGGATCGTGTTTGGATCGAGTCGACTTGGAAAAGGAGTTCGACAAGAAGACATCGGTTGTTTAGTTTAGATGTTTAGATCTCATGTAAAGATTAGATAGTGTTGATATTCTCAAGTTCACATACACACACAAGTTTTAAGTTTATTGGTTTTCAGTTTAACCGGTTTTGGATTTCAAGTCAAAATATAGATATATATAACCTTCATGTATATTGGATTCTATCCATATACAATATGCTTTAAAGTTAGTTTCAATATCATATTTTTGTATTTACATGAGTTTTAGAGAAAACGATTTTTCATTTTCAAAATCAAAGTTTTGGAAAATACGGATTTTGGTTTAAGACAAAATTTTAAAATCACAAAAATGGTTCAAATTGTTTATGATATGTGTTGAATTTTAGTCATACATATTTGTATTTTAGAGATCTTAAAAGAACTTATTTTTGTGAAATTTATGTGTATTTTATGGGATTTTTTAGAAGGTAAAAAGACAATATTTTAATCCCTATAACTGTTTGTTCTGGCCTCCTGTCGGTCGATCGGACGGTCGACTGAAGCAGAAGTCGGTTGACCGGTCTGGTCGACCGACGTGCACAAAGGTGCACGACAGCCTTGGCTGGTGGCCGGTCGACCGGGTCAGTCGACCGCCAGAGAGCTCTGCTCTCTGGATCTGGTCTCGGTCGACCGGGCAGTCAATCGACAGAGAGCTGCTGCTCTCTGTATCCAGTCCCGGTCGACCGGTGGCACAACAGTTACCGTTGGCCTGTCGACCGGGCGGTCGACCGATAGCAGACTCAGCCGTTGTTTTGGCCTGTAACGGCTAGTTTTTTGTGGGGCTATAAATACCCATCTTCTTGAGCTGTTTTTCAGAAGTTTTTCAAGAGCAAAAATTCTCATCTTCTTAAGTGTTTTAACAACAAGTTTTAAAAGAGTTTTTGGTTTAAAAGATTCATCTTTATTTGTTTTAAAGTGTTGGAAATTTAAAGAAAAAGGAGAGCCTTTGGGAAAGTATTTTGATCTTCATTCTATTTCATTCTAGAGTTTTTTTTCTGAGTGTTTTTCTTTGTGATTTATTTTTCAAACACTTTATTTTCTCACACTTGAGCTATCTATCTATGTAATCTATTAGGATCTTATTTTGTGAGAAAGAATTGGTTTGTGGTTTTTGTGATCACCTAGAGTTGTAAACCTTCTTTGTATTATTGATATCCCTCTAGTGAGAGATGATTGTGGAGGTTGTGTTGGTATCCCTCTAAGCGTAGAGGTGATTGAGGCTGGAGTTTGGCTAAGTGTTTTGACCCTCTAGTGAGAGGTGGTTGTGGTTGTTTGGCTTAGTGCCTTATCCCTCAAGTGTGAGGTGATTGTTGTTTGGCTAAGTGCCCATCCCTCTAAGTGTAGAGGTGATCTTTGTTGTGCCTTGCCTCTCGTGTAGAGGTTGTAATATCTTTTGAAAATGAATCTTCTGAGTTTTAAAAATATTACCATTTGTAACCGTTACATGTCGAAAGTCTTGCACCCATTTCCGACAGCTAGTTGACTTTTGTCTGCTTTTTAGCAAACTTTTTTAATTGGTTTTGTTATAAAATTAATCATTTGGAGAGGATTTTAAAACAAGATTTACAAAGGTTTTTACACCAATTTACAAGAGTTTACAGAGCTATTTTACTTCCAATATTTTAGAGAAAAATCCGTGAAAATTTCTAAGCTTTTTTCTTCCAATGTCTTTATTTTCTCACACAAAAGATTGAGTCCTCAATTCCTAGCCAATAGCTATAAGTTTTGTGTTTTGTGAGAAGTTTTAGTGATCAAGTGAAGATCACAAATTCTATTCTTTGTGTTATTGTATACCTTTAATGAGAGAGGTACTAGTGAAAGTTGAGGTTCTAAGTTAATCACACGGGATCATTATAATCGGAGTTGCGGTTCCAAGTGCTATAGGAGTTAAGGCTCCGAGTGTTGTAGGAGACAAGGCTCTGAGACGAATTTTAGGGATCGTGGTTGTATGAGTTGTGGCTCCTAGTTGATCTTAGGGGATCTTATTTTGGTTTCATGAACCGGATAATAGTGCTTATTTCTCTACAGGAGTTGAAGAGATGAACATAGATCAAGTGGATCGAATATCTACAATAAATCTCATGTTTGTAGAGTTTTGCTCTTTTTATATTCTCTATTGTTTTATCTCTACTTATATTTGCTTATTGTTTAATACTGTGTTTAATTGTCACAAATTATTTTAATTTCCACATATTTGATTAGCATCACATATTCACCTCTTCTAGGTGAATTGATATCAGAGCTAGTGTTATTGTTCAAGGTTTAATCACATAAGAGTTGATGTTTATTTAGCAAATCGCATACTTGTCATTATACACAAATTGCTTCTCACAGAGACAACTTCAATGTTAAATCTCTACCTTGATTTGATGGTCTTAATTTTTCAATATGAAAGATGAGAGTTTTTCTGAAATCTTTTAGTGGAGATGTTTCTCTTGTTATTGAAAACTTAAAAAAAAAAAAAAAAATCTGATAAGAGAACAAACCCTTGGCCTAAGAATGTCTCTAAGGCGTTTGAAGCCAATAATATTCAACCTATGCCTTAATGCAAGCCTTAAATGATTATGATTTGTTTAGAGTCATTAATTGTCAATATGTTTTTGAAATATGGAACACATTGATTACTACACGTGAAGAAACATCTCAAGTGAAGAGAGTTAAAATTGATTTACTTATTTTACAATACAAAAATTTTAAAATACATAATGAAGCTATGGATAATATGCTTACTCGGTTTAATAAAAATTACTATTTATCTGATTCTCTAGGTGAAGCAGTCTCAATGATAATAAGATGAGGCAGATCATCCGCTCACTTTTCAAATCGTGGGAGGTGAAAACAACCATCTTGAAAGAGCTAAACGGCTCTAAGAAGATTGACTTACACAACTTTTATGGGTAACCTAAACTCTCATGAATGGAGCTCAAAGCTCAGAAGCAACTAGAGCAACAAAGAAGAAAAGTGTAACATTCAAAGTCTCTCATGAAAATTCAGATAACGAAGAAGATCCAAATTAAGAGGAAATCATGTCCATGATTGTGTTAGCTATTGTGTGGACAGTAGGAAGCTGTTCTACAAGAAAGGACGTTTGGACAAAAACAATCATGCTTGTTTATTGGTGTTGCAAATGGCCACGGCAACAGACTGATCATAGAGCAAATTAATCACACCCTCCTTCCAAAGCTCCGCTCTCAATGAGATCACAGGCTCTGTCCATATCATGAGCTGTAGAAGACGGGCCGGGAATAAGTTGAGGTGGTGGCCTGCAAAGTCTGTCATAAAAAAGAGGAACAGACTCCCCATCGGTCACTTGCCAGCCGATATTATCAAGTAGCCGTGGCTTCTGCTGCTCCATAAATTTGAACATTGAGATTTGGCCATGGAGTCTTGGAATGAGCACCTTGGAAAATATCTAGCTTTGAGAATTCTGGTTCATAAACTTAAGGTCTTTGTTTACGAGTCGCCATCCAACTTTCAAGGACAAGCTTCAATTAGCTTCTGCCAGGTGTTGGGAGCCTGGACCACCAGCTGATCTTGGAGTCTTGTGAGAGGCGCATGCTCGAACAAGTGCCGTCCTCCAGGCTTGTGCACCTCAATACAAGTTTCGCATAATGACTCCAAGCTCCTCGCACACACCCAATGGAAATGACTCGACTCCACAATCACTGAAGGGAGAGGACAACACCTCTGAGCACATGATGGACACGTATGGAGACAGCGGGCACATCCCTGTGTGACTCCCGTGATCCCTATCATAGACGTGGTGACACAAGCTCCACCGATCTGACTGACTAGGAAAAATTGCTTCCAGGGGTTCAATAATTGCCAGGGGTTCAATAATTGTTTGAAGTAATAAAAATGGCTTGAAGCTTACGAGTGTGCTAATAATAAAGGCTTTGATTAAGAATTTTGTGATTGTAAGGGCCTGTCCCTATCACATGTCAATACATGCTAATTGTACCCGTATTTTCCTTATTTTGTCCGTTTACATTTTATCGTTTTGTCATTTTACATTTTGTCCTTTTGTTCTTTGTTGGTAGTAATTGCTGTCAACCATTTTGAATTTTGAAGTGGACAAAAAAAAAACAATTGCTCAGGTTGTCCACTTCAAAAATCTATTGTTGATTTGACAAAAATATTTATAAAATAATTTAAATATTTGGAAAATTAAATTAAACGAAACAAAAAAGTAATAAATGATTTGTTTCATAAAATCATTAAACTCTATTGTTTATAAAACAAATTTTTTTAACATATGAATATTTATTTATTTATTTTTCACTAGTTGTTTGTTCATCTTTTTTTATTGATTTTAAAAATGTATATATTATACTAAAAATTTAATATAATTTGTCCAACTCAAAGGTAAAA